>JACWBX010001752.1:0-12592 GCA_014622435.1 Polypedilum pembai | reverse complement strand
TTTCAAATAAATTTAAACTTAATATTTTCTGAAACACCAGTGGTAGTGTCTTAAACAATCGACTTGTTTGAGCACTTGCATTAAGTAAATGTGCAAGTATTATATATCGTTGGAAAGGTCTTGAAACAAGCTTTCTAAAGGTCCATAAGTCATATTTTTCAAAATTAGTTTTTGGAGATTTTTTGGCACATTAATGTCAAAAATTGACTCAAAAACATGTTTTTGAGCCCTAAAAAGTCGAAAATTTGAGAAATAATTTTTTCTTTATTTTTCTCATGTTATTCTAGCTAATTTACTCTAAATAAAACAAAAAAATGATTTTTATCCCGGCTTTTCCATTTTGGTCCCACTGTGCATTAAATAATTTTGAATTTCTCACTTAACAAAAAGAATTTATTATCATAAGCAACATGTTATTAGTACACATTGTAACGTTTCCTCTGCTTTTAAAGAAAAAGCTCTTTTGAGCTTTTATTTAATCTCTTGATCACTCACTCGCTCTCTATATAGACCGTAAAAAGATATTTTTGGACGCAGTTTTGATTTAGTTGTATTACGAGCAAGTCAGCGAAGTTTTTTATTCGAATAAAACATTATGATTATCACTAAGTCGCTGCTAACAATAAATTTAATCGCTATTATTGCGTCTGCAAAAAATTTCTACAGGGAAGATTCATTGAATTTAAATATCAATCAATCTAAAGTTTATTTCCCTGAGCAAACAATTAATAAAAATAATAGAGCATCACATGTAAGTGATTTCGATTTTGATCTCACTGTCTGTCGCAGAGTTGTTAAATTACTGGTCCGTAGCCAGTGGCCAAAATTTACAATAGAAAGTAGACAAAAGCTACATAGTAGATTCTACAACTCTGCTGTGTAGTTTTCATTCTCTTAATCGCAAAATTAAACCATGGTCAAGTTTGCAAAATTCCCACCAAGAATAAAATTTTTAAAAAAATATCATTTGGCAGGATGGGAAAAACCAGTCATAAAGAAATTTTAAATTTAATAAGCATGTTCTTTTTTGTAGAATCGCAGTCCACTATTGGATGTAAAATGTGGAGCTAACGAGTTCTTTTATCCAGGTGATAATGTCAATGACTGGACGTAAGAATTTAAAATATTTTAGGTGCAATTTAATTTCATTCACACTTTTAATTTTATTTAAGATGTGACTGCAAACCTGGTTTTCTATATAGTCCAGAAAATGATGCTTGTTACGAAGCTTATCGAAGAGGTGACTAATTAGCTTTTATTTTGAAAAACATTTTAATTAATCATCTTAATTTATTCATAGGTCCGTGCAAAGGTAAAAATGATTTATATGATGACGTAGAAGTATTTATTCTTTTTCATAAGAAAATAAGATGACCAATAGATGAATATCGAAGATTGATTTATTTCTTAATTTTTTCGAGATAGATGGAGAAACTTTTAAAATAATTCCACCATTCAAGTCTGCAAAGTGTGTGACAAATGAATGTAAACGCGATGGTTTTGTGCTGTTTAATGGAAAATGTCAACAGCTCGATAGTGTGAATGCATGCCGTCAATTTCAATATCTGATTGGTCGAAAGACTTATCTAACAGTTAATTTTTCAACATTAGAACTAACGTGTGCTGACTATGAACATACATATGAGTGCACCGGTATTTGCTGTGATAGTTTTAGTGGCGATAGAAGCTGTTTTCAAAAAAAGTATTAATTTTAAGAAAATGTTAATATTAAGATGTATTTAATAAAATCATTGGTTAATAATTTTAAAGAAAAGATGTAAACAAATCATTGACTTATTCTATACAAACGAGTCTAAGCAAGTGTTTGCTATTTCGATGTTTTATTCACGCACATACACAAAAGCAATAACATTATAACATTCAAAGAAAAAAATCAGATTGTCAGTTGCGCAGATCATCTGTAGTCAAGGAGACGCGTAAAAATTATTAAGTGAGATTAAAAATGAAATCAGTTCTTATTATACTTTTTTACATAACATTGAGAAATTATGTAAATGGGATACCGCAACGTGTGTCTTATTCAGTAAATCCAAATGCAATTGTTTATCCTTCAGAAGATACAAACAGAAATCATACAGCAGTAACACACGTAAGTTTTAAAATTAATTCATTATCGCACAAACATTCTAATTTCATTAACAAGCAACAATACGAGAAAGAGATAAAGATTTTGTTTTCATTTTTATGTTTTAATTTTAGAATAGACAACCAGTAATTGATAGAAAGCGATGTAATGAAGAATCTGAGCTACTTTATCCCGGAGATAATGAAAGAGATTGGGTGTGAGTGTTTCACTTTTAATTCTACATCAAAATTTAGATAATTTTCTTTAAATTTGCAGCTGTGATTGCAAACCTGCATATATATATGTGCCGACAATTCAAAAATGTTTTATGGCATATACAAAAGGGCCATGTTCGAATGATTACATTCTTTTTAAAGATGAAAATTCTAGCATTCCTAAATGTGTTCAAAATCCATGCAAACGTGAAGGATATGTTTATTTTCAAAATCGATGCTATTTATTAAATGGAGAGCAAGGATGTGAAAATTATAAAAAATTAATTGGTAGAAAAGTTATTCTAACTGTTGATCCAACTACACTTCAACTTCAGTGTCGTGATGAAGACGATAAATTTAAATGTGAAAATTTCTGTTGTAAAGGTGGTCTTAGAGACTCAGTTGGACAATGTGATAAACAGACAGCATCTTAATAAAAATGTGAAAAAAAAAGAATTTATTAAAGTAGTTATTTTATTAACTTTACACACATATTTTAATTTTTACTAAATAAAGCAATGGGATTTCCAACTCAAACATGTTTATGAACAAGTTTTTTGATGATTTTTCATAGCATTCACACATTTAAAGCATAACATTCTCTTCTTTATCAGTATGGCTCTTACAAACCGCTCACATTCTCTAATTTGCATATATTACTTTTATATACATTCCTGATTTAGTTGTTTGAGAGAAGCAGTAGAGGCAGCATCAGTGTAACGTCCAAAAAAATGATTAGCAAAATTATAATAATTTTTTTCTCAATTTCGATAACTTTAAGTGTGGCACAACTTTATTTCCAAGGTTCAGAAACAAATCAAAATAAGCAACCAACAAAACATGTAAGTTCTTGTGAAAAAATTCTAAAATTTTCTTATCACAAATAATTGTTTGACAAAAAATTGTTCAAATTTGATTGTTGGTTAAGAAATTTTTTTTATTTGTGACTTACATTGACCCTCACAACATTTAATCTCTCATTACTATTACACTCTTGTGATTATTCTATTTTTAAATGTGTCACTCAGTTACTTGACCTACAACAATATTTTTATTTTATTATTACATCTGGTTTTTCAGTCAAGAAATCCTATTGAATCAGATAAATGTGGAGAAGGAGAATTTCTTTACCCGGGAGATAATGATAAAGATTGGGTGTAAGTGTTTAAAATTTTATTAATTCTATTAAAATAATTTTGTGTAATTTTAGCTGTGATTGTAAACCTGCTTATGTTTACCATCCTGAAACTTTAAAATGCTTTCCAATTTATAATCAAGGTAAAAATTTACTAAAATTATTCTCATATAGTGACAAAGAAAAACCTTCTCTACAGGTCCATGTAAAAAAGGTGATATTCTTGTGCTACCACCTAGAAAAACATCACCAAAATGTCAAAGAAATTCATGTACTGGTACTAAAGTAAGCTTCAGAAACAAATGCGTTACACTTAACACTAATGAAGGTTGTCCTTCACCGCACTTATTTGTCCAAGTGAATGCTACGTCATTACAACTTACATGTGCATTGGACATTGGTTCACGATTCAATGAAGGAGAAGATGAAGAAAATACAATTCCTGCATATAATTATAATGAATTTCCAGTTGATAATACCATTGGAGCAGTTTGTTTACTTGGTATGTATAAGTTAAAGAGAAATATTTAGAGTTTATACAATAATTGTTTCATTTTTAGGTGGTAAGAGGTCTCAAGAAGAAAAATGCATAGAGGAATAAATTTTTACCTTATCAACTTGATTTCTTGTCAATAAATTTGAAATCCTTTATTACTTAATTGAACTTTTCTCATTTTTCTTGAATATTCACTCTCTTCATCATCTTCAGAATTTATATGAAAATCTTTAAGTGCCTTCTCTAATTCATCAACGAATGGACTATTTTTATATTCTGGAAAATTAATGAATTCGTTAAATACTGACAAAATTTGAGTTGGCTTGAGCATTCTAAAATCAGTGGAATCATCAATGTCTTTAACAAAATGGTTAGTAGTGAGTGTTGTCGATGGTGCTATAAAATTTATTTTGCTGCTTATTTCCTTGTTAGCAAAAAGAACTTCTGGCTCATCATATGATTTTCTTAAACCTGTTAATATTGATGTATATCCAGGTGACAATTTTCTAAAATCAGTTAAAGATTAGTGTCTAAAACAAGTTACTGAATTAAACTTTTTTCAACTCACTCCATTGTGGAAATAATTGATGATTTTTTACTTAAATACTGTTTCACGAAAAACCAAAGAGCAGGTAAATATTCTGGTAAGCAAAATTTGAATAAATCTCTTCTTGGCTCAGCTCTTATAAGGTACATCAATTCGAAATCTTTATTCATAACTTTTCCCATTTTTGTGTTGCTCTTCGGTGTTTTCGTTCTCCATGGTAGAAAGTATTTTCTGTTCAGTTTTGAAATGAATTCATATTCAAAGAGTAATTGAAAAAGAATTGACATTGGTGTGTATAAAAGGGGTTCAGCTGATGGTGAACTTGCAATAGCCTTAAAATGAAATAAATGAAAAATTATATTCACAGAGACTCAATTTAATCTCATATACTTACAAAAAACACAGAAGGTGGAAGGCATAAGAACATTTCGATGCGGCCTACGAAAAACATTCCCTTTTGAAAAATAACTGACTTGATAAGATCATTGAAAAATTTTTTAGTTCCAACACATGAGAACAATCTTGCAACTGTATCATCATTATATTTTCTGCGTTGAATGTCATTAAAAATTTTATCTAGATTGGTTGTTCCTTCTATTTCATCTGTATAACTTAATTTCCATAGAGACGTAAAATCACATTGTTTTAAAATCACTTTTCGATCATTATATGTATCTAAAGAATTCTAAAATTAAATGTATTAAATAACTATAGAAAATAGTGAAAAGTAATTTACATTCATCGTATTATACAATTGTTGGTCTCCTTCATAAAGAAATAAGTCATTTTCAGTCTCATTAATTAGTAAATTTGTTAACAATCCAATGCCGGGTGAATTTTCAAATATCAATTTATTCTTTGGCAAATCATTCTTAATTACTTTTAATATCTTTTCTGCTGCATATTGATTAGCAATATAAAAACTATCAGGCATTCTTCCTTGTTTTAGAGTGAAGAAATTATCAGGATATTTAAGAGCTTCATGTCTTTCTTGTGAATTAAAATATTGAAACACTTTTTGATTGATTCTTATTTTCTTTTTTGGCTCTTTGAAAGATTCTTTCACTTCAGCACTAACTACAGATAACAAACGTTGATTTTGTTCATTTAAACTTCTTGTGTATAGAAATAATCCTTTAGTATTTTTCAGCATTTTTAACAAAAACAATTTTATAAAAGATGTAAACAAAAATTATGGGGCATGCTACTTTTTAGCGCATTTTTGTATAGAAAATGCAGCTTATAAGTTCACTTTGGCTGGCTGTTCGGCTGGCTGTTCGGCTGGCTGCTTCGAGATCTCGAAAACTACAATAGCTAGAGACATCCGGTTTTTTGCTTTTGATTTGTGCTATCGAGTTATTGTGACGAAACATAATTAATAAGCTGTCACTGATTGCACAACTCCAGAAATTGCGAAATAAAATTTCCATGTTGAAAAATGTAAACAAAAAATTTTTTCGTTGGTTACTAAGATCTTTTGCATCATTTTTTGAATTTGAATTTGACTTGATCGTTATTTTTAGATCAATTTATTTTATTAAAAACGAAATTAAAAGAAAAGGTCGATTTATTGCATTAAAACATTCGACGCACTTTCATAAATTGAATTCCATGATTGAAAATAAAATCAAAACAATAAAGATGTTTTAAAGACGCAAGATTTCTTTGACGATATGAACTATCGTACGAAGTATTGTTTTTGCGATTTGAAATTTCGTGAAAATCATGAAAGTCATCCGTAATATGAATTTGAAAATCTGGATTGCTTCAGAACACTCAGCAGTTCTTTATATGTGTTTTTTGTTTTATTTAATTTATTTTATTTGAATCTTCTGATTAGAAACGAATCAGTTAATTCTGTAATCTGATAATCAACACTGATCTGTGGCGACAAAAATGCGCTTAAGTACTCCGATCCGTGGTCGTGTACTTTCTATATCTTTTTGTTTTTATTCTTAATTTCATTGCCAAAATTTTGATTTTGTGATTTTTAAGAGAAAACAATATTAATAAGATAAAAATGTCATTTCGCAATCAACGCAACTTTAGAAACAATCGAGAAAAGAGAAGAATCGATGAGGATAACGAGGAGCAGAGCAATAATCCAGTTGTTCAGCAATTTAAAGAATATAGTAAAGAACTCGATAACAAACATGATCGTCATGAGAGATTGGTCAAGATTAGCCGTGACATAACTATTGAAGCTAAGCGAATAATCTTTCTACTTCATAATATTGATGCTAGGTAAAATTTCATTACAATTTTTGTAATAAATAAATCCAGTGAATGAAATTTTTATTTTAGAAAAAACAATAAAGAACGCGTTCTGACTGAAGCTAAAGAACGAATTGAGAAGCTAATTGCAAACAATTTTGCATTGATAGCAAAGGAATTAAAGAAGCACGAAATTTTTCAGTTCATGAGAGCAGTTTCTCCTGGCATACAAGAATTCATTGAGGCTCTTACATTTTACGAGTTTTTGGCAGAAAAAGAAGCATCAACATGGGAAGAAGTGCAGGAGAAGATGAAATACAAGGATGAGAATGATGAAAATGAATACTCATTATTTCTTTGTCCAGTAGAATTTATTTTGGGTTATGCTGATTTAACAGGTGAATGGATGGGATATTGTTTATTTTATGAATCTATGTTTGATATTGTTCTGTTTGCTCGAGACAGGTGAAATCATGAGAAATTGCATTAACTCGTTAGGATCAGGAGAAATTGACAATTGTTTCAAAACATGTAAATTCCTTCAGCACGTTTATGCAAAATTTTTAACTATCGGCTCCGTTCCAAATCATGGACGAGACTTTTCTCATAAGCTCTCAACAATGAAAATGTCCACATTGAAAAGTGAACATGTATGCTATCAACTGAAAATTCGTGGAACTGAAGGTGCTAAATTTCCATCTCTCGATTTTTCAATTAATAATGATGATATCGATGAAGGTTTTTACTAAAAATTGAATAAACTTAATATTTAGCAATATTTTGAATCAAAATTTTTATTTTTCAATTATTCAAGTAATTTCAGTGCTCAACACTAAGCAAATGAGTGTTTTAGAATTCATTACTCAATAAAAAAGTGTTTTAGCGTTTAGCACTTAAAAAATAATTTTTTATGCTGAGCACTCAAAAAAATAAATATTTCAGAGCTCAGTACTCTATTTTTTTAAGACCTTAAGTGTTCAGCATTTAATAATTGAATCATGGTTGAAAATTTGTAAATTTTGTCTATGAAAGTTTATAAACTAGTATTTAAAGAATTTAAACAAAGAAAAAAGTTAATCCTTTCCTCTCTCACACATTTTGAATATTTAGCTCACTTTTTAATCTAAATACATTGCAAATGTGTTTTCTCAACCAATTTTTGTTTGTTTTTTTTACAATTGTTCATAAAAAATGTTTCCTTCTTTACTGCGCATAATTTGTCACATTTTTAAGTTTTTCATATTTTTTTAGGATGCAAAATATTGCAAAAAAAATGTTGTCGTCCTTAAAAGACAATTGCTGTTCATTTCTAGGTAGGCAAAATAAATTTTAAAATTGAAAGAAATATTTTTAGAATCATAAATCTAAAGCATGCAAATTACTGCTGTTTAGAAGTATTTTTTTCTTACGTAACTGTCCCATTCTATCTTCTTCATTCTCTATTCTTGTTGATGAACTAATTAAGCCATAAAAATATTTTCTACAAAGCAAAACAAAACGCCCTTCATGTACCTCAAAAGATATAGCAAAAAATTTGCAAAGATCATAAAAATGACACAAAAAATTGCCTGAAAAATTTTTTGGTAAAAAACTGCCTTTAAAAAATTACTATCTCATATCTGTGCACTAAAAAATATGAAAAGCAATAAAAATAGAAAGAAAATTGCATCAATTTGCGACATAGAGAACAAATTTTTTTGTGTCTGTGTAAATTTTCCAATATTGCACATCGATCGACTGGAAAGCGAGCAAGAAAAAAAATTCAGGTAGGAGTTGACAGACTCAAAAAACTCTTGCTACGGATTCGTTGATATGCTTCCCCTTCTCTTTCATTAATACTGGAAATGCGATGTTGTCATTTTTTTCAACTTCCCCATCTTCATCTGATGTGTGATATATTTTATATATTTGGATAGTCTGAGATCATTTCTCACTTCATATTTCTTTACATTTGTGTTTTTATTATTTCTTTACTCCTTGTATGGAGTGGTCATATGAATTTGAGACGGTAATAAAAAACTATATTGCAATTATCACAACATCTCGAAACTCGTCTGAAATTCATTAGCGTCCATACTCACTTAAATAGGAAATGAAAACAAATCAAAGTAATGGAAAATTAGAACAAAAGTGAGAAATGGTTGATGATTCTGAACGAGATAAATGTAAATCATTTCAAATGAAATGGTGTGAAATTTATCGAGATAGAAGAAAATCACAATGAATAATTTTTATGTCACGAATATCATTAATAGCAGAAATTGACTTCAAATAAAATGTATTGAGATATTATTAGAAAAACGTGATTTTTCAATTAGAGATCACTTCTTAATCGGGCATCGAAATCTTTTTAGATTATTGATTCTTTGCCATATTTTGACAGTTTTTAAAATAAATAATGCAATGTGCATGCACAAACAAATTATCGAAAACTAAAAAGGCGAAATAAAAAGAATATTGGAAGGTCAAAAGTAATGGTTCAGTAAGAATTTCATGAAATTCTTTTTTAATAACTAACAAATCCATTTGTTAAAAAAAGTTGTGTAGCGAGTGAAGAAGGAAACAACGAAAAGCAATTTATTAAGGCAGTAACAATCGCATTGTATGAAGAGAGCAATTTTTCTCTTTGTTTTGACTGGTGATTTTAAATGATTTTTCGTCTTTTTTGTATGCAAGCAACTTCATGGATATTTGGTCATCAACTTTTCTTTGTCTCTCACTCTCTCTCGTATGAATTGCGTGGATTAAAAATGGATAATAAGCAGATTTTATTAGCTTCGCTGCATTGTGTGTGGCATTTAACACTTCTCTTGTATAATTAAATACATTTAATAAGGATAATATAAAAAGTTTAATTTATTAATTTTTTCTCTAGTTTTTGATTGCAATCTGTTACAGGTATTGTTTGTAAAATAAAAAGATTGTGAGAAAAAAATTCAGAATAATTTTAAATAAAATCTTGATGCAGCTTCCGGCCTTCATACTTGGCGGTATGCTAATATACTTCTAAGTGTCATGCAATAATTCAATTAAAATTGCATTTACTCCATCATCAATTTATCCTCACTTTAAAATATTTTTTTATGTGAATGATGTGTTGTTATTCTTCCACTCATGACCCAGAGCATGAATGAATGAATGCGAGAAAGAGACTATAAAGAATTTGCAGATTTGCTTATGAGCAGCTTAAATAGGTGAGGCACTTGATATATTTCCAATATATATAGCGCTCAAAAAAGCATTCATTCAACTTCGACTAAGTAAAAACCGTGAGAACTGGATCATGATGGAACTAAATAAGCACTGATTTCATATTATATTAAATTGATTATTATTACATTGTGCATTACTGTTTATATAATTTTTCTTCTTTTCTTTACTCTATTATGTTTTGCGATCATCATCTCTTATTGCCATTGCTGTTGCGATTCATTGCAACACGATATGATATTGTACACTTTTTTTTGCCAATGAAGTTGAAAAGTGTGCGTGGGCGCTCTCGACAAGTATTTTTTGTTTCCTTCCATTATATTGATGCAACTTCATTGAGAAAATTTGCTCGTTTCTGCACAGAAAATGCGCTTCATTCACACAAGAGCTCTTTTTGTTGTGATTTAATTTTTTAATCGCATTTAAGTAGTTTCATTGCAAAATTGCAAGTTTAAGCGACTTTAGTCAAATTTGTCATTACTGTTGATGAAAATTACATATAAATGCACAATACTGAAACTGAAGCCGAATTGCTTGATGCAATTGCATATAAAATAATATGACATGAATTGCTAATGATTTTTGATTCAATCAAGAATATTATGGCGGTTATTTTGAAACATTATTGTTATGTGCATTGATTTACTATATGTAGCAGTTAAGCGAGCAAGCACTTGATGCAGAAAAGTTTCAATGTCATGAATATATGTGCATGAGGAAACAATAACTCAATTACTCAACTCATGCCTAATAAGTCAAATGAATTATTCTTCTCTTTTCTTTCCTTTACTGCACTACCGTCGATGGAAGTTCAATACTGTTGAGTAATGATATGCTGCCTATACCTCACAATGTGTATCGACAGACCAACCGACCGACCAACTCTCAGTCTGTGTAATTGTTTATTACAAGCTGCTACTGATGAAATTATGCAAATATGATTACTTCTTCGATCTAAAATTTCCTCGATGCCGCTGCTTCTGTGTGTGCTTTCATCTTTCCTTTCGCTCATTTGACTGTGAAAAGGTCAAGTCTAATTGTTTTCAATTCCAACATCTTTCTATCACTACAGATACACGGAATTGTAATTTTCTATGAGATGATGGTGAATCTATTTATTTATTTATTTGCGCTCGAGAGGAAAAACGACCGAGAAATTAATTTTTTCCGTGTTCTGAAAATTAATGACTCATACGTCTATCTTTCAAATATACAAAAATAGAGAGAAATTGTAGTCCGAAAGAGAACAATATGGATTTTCTTTCTTCTTAGTTTTTGTCATTTAATATATTCACATGAATGATATCTGCTAAAAAAATGTTGTTCTGATAATTGCCTCATTCGTTTGAAACTCTTACTTGAGCTGTACTCAACTTTCACGCTTCAGTTATTTTCTCTTTATTATGCTCAATTAAATGTCATTTTATTTCGCAATAGATTCTTTTTTGTCGTTTTAATTTGTTGAATTTGAAATGGAAATTTTTCTTCTTTTTAAAGAGATTTCGGTGACGCGCAATGTTGAATGAAAAACACTTTCATGCTTTGTATTTTTTTTTGCCTACAATTTATAATTTAATTGAATATACAATGTATTAAAAGAGAAATGTTTAAAAGTTTGAAAGTTTTATGGGAAAATTGTTTGACAGAAAAATTAATAAAAATAAAATTTACTTTCTTTCTTATCCTCTTATTCTTACGCAAAAATATTTTCATTCTCACTTTGCGATTTGATATTAGAAACCAAGCAGAAAATAAAGACGATTTAACATGTCTCGTCCAAGCTAGTCTTCTGATTCGCGTTCAGATACTCTTATGGCAAAATTTAAAAGTTTGCCAACTTAAATTCTTAACTGCTCTAAAATGTTTGTTGATAACTGAAATTCTAAAATCCAACACCCATCTCAACAATAATTCTCTGTGAAACTTGATTTTTTAAGTTTGCCTAAACTTGACTTACTTCTGAATATTTGATTGTTCACAACACTTAATTTGTACTTCGAAATACTTATTCAGTGCACCAGCTGCCCTGCATTTGTATCGAAGAGATGACAATTGAATCTACAAATTTTTAGAAACTGAGCAGCAAAAACAAATTTTGAAATCTTTAGTTCGAGCGAGATTCAAATCCATGTCTCTTGAATACTGTATTTCTACAATCCAACGTTCCAAATATACATATATAATAAAAATTTTGATTAAAAACTGCTCATAAGCTTTATGTACACTATACTTTTTACCGTTTGTCATTTGCTATTATATTTTTGGAGAAGGATTGAACGGTTTTAAAGTAAACAAACCAATTTTAAAATAGTCCGTCAGTCCTTTAATCGAATTCTGGAGTAAAGATATTTCATTATGACAGAATAGACACCAGATACTCTATTAGGTCTCAAATCAAGCAAGACTTATTTGAATGAACTAGGTGAACGTTAATGTCACAATGCTCTTGAAGCAAGATGAAGCGAAATTTATTTACAATTATTTAATTCAATTTAGATTATTCATTCCTTTACAAAATATTCCAAATGATAATAAAAACAAAATAACTTGTATATAAAAATATTGTGAATAAATTTGCCTTCCATTTAGTCATTCAATGCAAAAATATAATAATAAAAAATTTGAAATGAAATAAAATTAAAATGATTTCTTTTTAGAAATTTTTAATTCTATTACATTTTATCAAGAA
>JACWBX010001751.1:6969-22648 GCA_014622435.1 Polypedilum pembai | reverse complement strand
AATCCGCTTTGTATTGTCTCATACGCTTAAAACTTCTGCAGTAAAATGCCGATAATTGTCTGAAAAGTGTGTTCTAAATTTAGTATTAAAACGTAACATTTCGTAGAATTTCTCATTTTTTCGTAGATTTTCGAAGATTTTCGCAGATTTTCGAAGATATTCGCAGTTTTTCGTAACAAAACGTAGCAAAACGCAGTTTTTCGTAGGACTTCGTAGAAAATCGCAGAAAAACGTAGGAAAAAGTAGAAAAAAGTAGGATTTCGTAGGAAAATTTTAAAGTTCTTACCCCTTGGAAAGTTTCTCAAATAAAAATTGAAAGCTTTTGAAAGTTGAAGAAATTATAAAAACAGACCAATATAACATAAATATTGATATTTTAAGTTTGGTTTTCAATTTATCAAATATAATTTCAATTTAAGAAGTTAAACTCTGAACTTGAGTTCGGGTCTCCATTAATTGAACTTGAAATCAGATGGTTTGATTTTAAACGTATTTAAACGCTATAAAGTCTGACGACAAATAAATTTTCTGTATCAAAATCTATATTTTTGTTTTTGACAATTTTTTTAGTAAATTTAGTTTGAATTAAATTTTGATCTTAAAATTTTTGATCTTAAATAATTATTCTGTTTAAGTTCATATAATTCTTGTTTATAAACAGACAAAAATACCTTTCTAATCTGAAAATCATGCTAAAAAAATAAAAGAACGAGCGAATATTCATAAAAGCATCATGAAATGCCTCATAAAGCTCCCCTCTATGCACGATACGAGTAAGAGAGGGAAAAATGAAAATTTATATTCTATTCATGCTTATTTTACTTACATAAACCATCATTAGGATTTACATATATTCCCTTTCATTCTGCTCTTGGATACATGAATATATGTCATACACTTTATGCATATTTTTTTTCTTCCTTTCTCGCTTTGTGTTGGGAAAAACAACAGCAGCAGCAAGCAAGCAATGATATTCTCATATGTGTATACACACATGCTCTACGTGGCAGTGGTAAAAAACACAGAGAATGATAAAAAAACTTTCTCGAGACACTGTGTGAGGTGAATGTGCATTTTTCATGCTTTAAAGAAAAGATGGGAAAATTGAGACAAGCGCTCCACTAATGGGGCTAATGTGTTCATATAAAAAAAATTATTATGTAAAAAAGTAGGTTTTGAGAACTATTTCTTTTTAAATTCTAATAAGTAGAGTGAAGAAACTATAAAAGTTAAAGAAGGAAAAATATCAAGAAAATTTAAAATAAAAAAACTATCCATATTTTTAAAATTCATCATATTTCATAATAATTTGAAATTTTAAAAATTATCTGATTATTTTAATGAATTTTTATTTAAAATCAAAAGTTCAGAATTTTTAACTTAAAATTCTAAGTCCAATTTTGATTTTAATAGAACAGTTAATTTCAATTGAAATTTTGACCGTTGAAAATAAAATTTCAAACATGAACAAATTTTGAATTTTCAAAATTTTTGGAACACGTTTTCGAAAATAATTGTTAAAGTAAAATAAAATAATTCAAGTTCTAAGCTGAAATGGAATCTGTATTAGTTATATAAAAATAATTAACAAAATGATGTTATTTAAGCTTTTTGTTAACAAACATTTTCAAGTTTGAATATTTTCGAAAAATCGTAGTTGCATGTCGCGGGATTTTTCGCAATTTCCTAACGGTCGATTAAAACTACCAGGAATAGAACATAAAAATAAGAAATTTTTTATTGAAATTACAATATTTTTGACATTTTGACACTTTTTGTGGTAAAGTTTACATTCTTTGCCTTTAAGCATCATTTGTAAAATATCATAAATTTTTAAAGAATTTTCATCAAAACGTTTAATTTGAATTTAAATATGTCTCTTTAAACTCTTTTCTTATTCAATTTCAAAAGGAATATTTTCAAGTAAATCAAGAGAAATTTGACATCTTTTATCATTCAGAAAGTAAAATTAGAAAATAATTCTTGAAAACTTGAAAATTTTACTCATTTGTATTAAAAAGCAGAGAAAGAAGTTCTTAGAATTTGACTTTTCTATACTTCTATCTATTCTGTCAAAATCATCAAATTCGAATCGCAAAAACAACAAAGTTCAAATGAAATTTAAAATTTATTGACAAAAGAATTTTCCATCTCTTAATTTTCATCATAAATTTTGTTTTTACTTTTCCTTATATAAAACTCTTGCTTTCTCTCAAAAAGCGAAATTGAATTAATGTTAATCAAAATTAATGTTTCCACGTAAGATACATAAATTTCTTGAAGCTGTTTATAAAAGATCAACCATACCTTGCTGCTAAAATTTTCTGTTTTTAATTTCTGTAAACAGAAACTTTTTCTTATTCATTTAATCACATACATACAGAACAGCGTAAATTGAATCTGAAGAGAAAGAAAAAACCGCACATTTTACTTTTCTTACTCTTTTTACATTGGCAACGATAGATGGGAAGAGAAAGTAAAGCAGAGGGAAAAGTTTAATAATTTATATAGCATATCTCAATTAATCATAACCAATTAGTGGCTTATTATTTTCTCTCTAGCAGAAAAATTTTTCTTTTTCTTTCTCTTTATCTCCTGCCAAAAAATACTTCATACGAGGCAAAAAATTGGTGAAAGTACTCGTGCTGCAGACGGTGTACTTTAGCGCATTTTTGGCGCCCAGATCAGTATTTGCTACAACTTACAGTTAGCTGATTCGTTTTTCGAAAGAAATTGAATTAATGTTAATCAAAATTAATGTTTCCACGTAAGATACATAAATTTCTTGAAGCTGTTTATAAAAGATCAACCATACCTTGCTGCTAAAATTTTCTGTTTTTAATTTCTGTAAACAGAAACTTTTTCTTATTCATTTAATCACATACATACAGAACAGCGTAAATTGAATCTGAAGAGAAAGAAAAAACCGCACATTTTACTTTTCTTACTCTTTTTACATTGGCAACGATAGATGGGAAGAGAAAGTAAAGCAGAGGGAAAAGTTTAATAATTTATATAGCATATCTCAATTAATCATAACCAATTAGTGGCTTATTATTTTCTCTCTAGCAGAAAAATTTTTCTTTTTCTTTCTCTTTATCTCCTGCCAAAAAATACTTCATACGAGGCTAAAAATTTTCTCTCTCAGTTTCATTTCTTCTAATTGGTTGCCATTTTTACACTTCATTAATTGCATTCACGGATTTCTCATGTTGAATATAGAGCGAATGACGATAAAAAGCACTGAGAAAACTTTTCTTTTTTCCTTTATTAAATTAATTTTGTACTAATTGAGAATGCGAATAAGAAAGAATATTAAAAACCTGGGGGGCCAGACAGAATTTTTTTCGGTTAAATTTTTTAAATTTTGAATTGAAATTTTTGCGATTTCCCCTGAAAAATTGGTGAAAAACTGTCATAATTTTAAAAAATTCAAGTAACCGTTATAAAAAAAGCATTTTTATTTCTACTTTTTGACATAAATTAAAATAGATATTAATGAACTAGAGATCAAAATGTATTGTAAGTGTTGATACAGTCAATCTAAACCTAAACCAATACAAATATTTTTGAAAAACAAAAGATTTCGAATTTAGTTGCATAGTTTCGCATGTTTTTAACTGTAGTTCTTAATTTGAAATAAGTACCAAAAAAGCGCGCCAATTCAAATTAAGTACCAAAAAGGTCTGTTTGGCCTCCCAGGATTAAAAAGTAAAAGATAAGTCATGGAAAAAAGACGCAAATTTTACTGTTGTTGGAAAGAAAATAATTAGTGAAAATTGAAAGAGCAAAAGCGCATTTTAATATTTTTAGGTGATATTTATTTTGTTCTTAAACTTTTCTGATTTTAATCTAAGTTAAAATAATTCTTACGATATGTTTCATAATTTGATTTCTCTTTCGCATTCTTTATTACTTTTTGCCATTTTTTGTTTTTCATCATTATTATTTTTACCTAATCTGTTTTTAATGATTTTGAATGTTGACCTTGAAAATCTTTGAACTTAAACTTTTTAGTTTGATCTTTATAATTTTAACATTGATATTTGATTTTGAACTTTTGACCTTGATCTTGAATTTTGATCTTAAAAATGGTTGAATTTAAATATTTTTGCTTGATCTTCATAATTTTTAAGCTTGATCGTAAATTTTGATCCTAAAAATTTTCCTGAAAATTCAACTTTTTTAATATTTTTTATGAAATTTTCTAAATTGCGTAAAACAACACGAATATTGACAAAATGATACACAATTCTGAGTTAAAAACTAGTTGAGAAAACTTTTTCGTTCCATTTTCGAGAAAATGAGAAAATTATGTTGGTGGAAAAAGTGATAATTGAATTTACGAATTAAGTTACTACTACTTAGATGCATAATCAGAAACACATACTTAGATTAACTATCTTGTTTTCTTCTTGCAAAAAGTAGAAAAAAATATTTTTTATAAAGTGCAGAAAGAGAAAAGTTTTTCATCATCTTCTTGCTGTTTTTATTGAGTTTACTTTTTAAAACAAACTTTTGAACAATGAGAACAGCATGATATGGCAACATCATATGCAATAAAACACTTAGAATAAAAAAGGAAATGTCGCTTTAAAAGAAAATTTTATTCCATAATAGAGAAGATTCAGATCAAAAAAAAGTTTTCAACTAAAACATTTGCTTTTATGTCTATCATCATTTCAAGAGTAAGTTCATTCCACAAAATTTAGTTTTAATATACAAATTTCGTCTTTTGAATGATTTTATTAAGTAGAAATTGAGAAAGAATTGATAAAGCGTTTAATTGAAATGAAGAAAAATTATTTTGAAGTTTATGAAAATTTGTAATGTCAATAAATATTGAAAGAGAAAATAATTTGGATGAATTTCATTAAAAACCTTAAATGCATTTACAAAAATTTTTTAAAAACTAGTTCTTTTTATGTCTTAATGGTGAACACGAAAGCTTTTTGTCAAAAACTCTAATTAAAAATCCACTGCTTACTTAGTTAGATTTTTTTTCGTCTGATAGTGTTTTGATGTTCCATTGATGATTTCTTATAGTTTCACTGTGATGCTATAGATTCAGCACCGACACTCAATGTGCCATATATCATTTCGACAATATGATTAGTGAAGATAGGAAATTAGTCAGAAGTTCTCGTACAATTTATACAGTGATCTGTACTGTTCTAGGTCCTGAGCGTGAAAAATACCTGAAAATTCAAATTCTTTATGGCTTTTATCTCGGTATTTGAATCCAGGATCATTAGCTTGCTAGTCCAATGTTTTACTAAGGCATTTCAGAATTTAATGTTCAGTTGCTTAGGACTAAATAGTTTTAGTCTTCAAAATTATAGTTTTGTGTGTTTTTAGTCCTCTTTTTATGAATGTTTCAATGTTTGATATTGAAAAATATGTATTTTTATTAGAGTCTGAAACTATTTTATATTTTAGTTGCGACTAACTAAAATTAAACAACTTTTTATTCGATTAAAAATGAAAATCGACAAAATTTTAGTTGAAACTTTAACAAATTTTAATTTTATCAAAAATTTTTAAGAAAGAATTAAAAGCTTAGCGTGAAAGTTCAATGATTCAAATCTAATTAAAAAAAAAATTCATTATCTAAACAATTTTTCGTTCATTTTTATTAGTCAATCAACTGTAAAAACAATAAATTTAATGAAACCCACTCAATGAGTTGCCTTGAAGGGAAATTAATCCTCAAACTCCATCCATATTGTTGTAGAGTGAGTTGTTAGAGAGATTAATGCATTTTTAAGCATCTCTTCATTACACACGCTCCTTCTGCTACTCACAATTGTGATTAATTACGTGGATTTTCTTTCTCGTTTTCCCTCCTAAATGGCTTTACGTCATTTACCATCATTGAATTGGCTTTCAAGTTGAAAACTGAAGATGAAAAATGAATTGCTAAACGAAATTTAAATGCCACTAAAATTAAAACGATTTTTCTCTCCTTTAAGTTCACTTCTGTTCAAATCATTGTCAGCTAATCTCTCTTTTGAACATTTAAAATTGCGTTATAATGTCACACAGCATGAAGCAATTTCCTGCTTTTCCTCTCGCTGTATTTGAAGTTTCCATTTACTTTCTTTTAATTATAATTTATTTTTCTTTCATCGTCTCACTCAGCTAGAGTTAAAATAAAAGGCGGAGTCAGTTTCACACAAGTTTTTTATGTATTCAGCTGCATCATAGTGAATTATTTTCATCTATATCATAATTTTACTGATGATGAAAATTTTATATTTTCTTAAGTTAAAGTTATTGACTAGGCGTAGATACACTTTGCTCTTTGTTGCTAAAAGTTGCTTAAATTCGATCTTTATTGCTCTTTTTGTACTTCGTCCTTAAATAATACAGATTAAAAAGTCACAATTTTGGCATACGAACACAAAAAAGAGCAACAAAGATCATTTGTTGACACTGACTGGTGAAATTCAATATTTTTCCAAGTTTGTTTTTTAATTTCTCTATCAATTTGTAATTGAAGTACTCATTTCATAATTTAGTTATTGTGATACTAAATCTTGTAAAAAATTTACAATTTTTTGAAATACTTATTCTGTAAGTTTCGTATATTTTTTTGTGATAATAGTCTTGAAATCGCATGTGAGAAAATTTTCTTAGAGATAATTATTGAAAATTTTTATTTTAGAAAATTTTCTAGCAAACTAAAATTTTTTTTCTAAAACTTAAATAGAGAAATTATTCAAAAAATATCTATATAAATAACATTTAAATAAAATATGTTTTCATCTATACCATAAATTAAACTAATTTAAGAGACAGAGCATCACTGAGATGTAAATTTTGTGTGCATATAATTTAAGTTTAAACTTTTTCATTTATTTTTTGTTACACCAAAGCTCTGAAGCAAACAAGCGAGGAAAATCCGCCCCACAAAAAAATGAATTGAGCTGTGGAATACCAAAATTTACATAATTTTCTGTGTACAACATAAGAAGCCATTCTGAATATAAGTTTTCTATAAATATATAGTGTGAGCTTTTTGAAAATGAGAAAGTTAATAAATATTACTAAAAGTTTCGCTTTTGAAATTTGTAGCTTATCATCAGCGAAATCATTCTTTTAATGGAAGCAGATTTCTTTATCATCATAACGCTATTGAACTTTAGAAGGAAATTTTCCCTTCTTTAAAATAAAATTTTAAATTTAATTTAAAATAGATTTGAAATGCAGCCATTCGGCAACTTTTCAACTCTGATTTAAAATTTTAAATTGGTTTACTAAAAATAACAGTTTTTCTTGAAAATTAAAAAATTTAAATTTTAAAAAACAGTTGAAAATTTGAAAGTTTCTTTTAAATTTTTGCGTAAATTTGAAAAGTGATAAAAACTCATTTGTACCTTTCTGGATTGCATTATTTTCATACAAATTTCATTTTTAAAAGTAACAAATTTCGAAAGATTTAAACTTTTAAAGAAAAAAATTAAAATACGTTGAAAATGCAAATTTTTATTTAGAAATTTTTTAACAAAACTTTTTTAAACTTTAAAATTTACCAAAAATCAAATGTTTTCTATATTTTTACATACAACCTTAATCTCTTAAACTAAATTAATTTTATTTCATTATAAACTTCAGCAAGCAAAATTAATTTTTTTCCTCACCCAGAATTTTCACTTTTTCTCTTAATTCAATTATGTAATTCATTAATGTTTTTGTATTTCACGAAATATGAAATTAAAATGATTTTTTCTTATTCACAGCTTTCAATTTTGAAGCCTTGTTTTTAAATTGCTTTAAATTTCGTTTCGAATTTTACTCGATTTTTGCTATAGAAAAGAAGCAAACTTTTTTCTCCCTTCAAGCAGAAGAAAGCATTGTAGCAGAGTAGCAATAGCTAATCGCATTTGATTAAACTTTTTGCCGCTTTCATCGTATCAGATTTTACATCGTTGACTTTCTCTATGTATGTTTGAATGAAAAAGAAAAAAAAATCACATCTCAAGTTCTCGTTGCTTTCTGCACGCTCGCTCTTTTATGTCAAAATAAATGTTCATGACTTTATAAAGTCATACAATTGTGAATATAAAGCGTGTGTGAGTGCAAAGAGAGAATAAATTATTAAGTCTTGTAAAAGGTATTAAGGAAAAAAATGTATTAGAAAAAAATTTCTTTCACACTTTTGACAAATATTTTGATTGACTTTGAGATAAATGAAATTTTTCAATATTTGATTACTTTTAAATTTTTATTTTTATAAATTTTCGAAAAAGATTTTTCAAGAATAAAAAATTTGAAAATCTAAAAATCGTTAAATTTAAATTTTTTTTAAGATTTGGTAAGTTAAAAGTTTAGACAATGTAAAATCAGAGTCAGGGCCTGCGAACTCTTTGATTCGTGTAAAAAAATAAAACAGGAATCAAAAAATCTAACAAAGATCAAATTATTTTTCATCGATTCAAAGAGTTCTCAAGGCCTTGATCAGAGCATGGTTGCTTTAAGGAAAATATCTTTGTTAAATAAAACTTTGCACTAACACAAAAAATTTTCAAAAAAATTCAAAATTTAAAAATTCGTTATTTTTATAATTTTATGTTAATCAAATTTCCATGGAACAAATGATCAATATTTAACTTGTTTTAAACATTATAATGTTTAATTAAAAATTTTAGATTACAATATGTTTTTCAAAAAAAGATCTAAGAGAAATTTTGAATTTTCAAATTCAACAAATTCAATTTGTTTTATGTTACTTTTACGATAACAACACTGATTTATTTTACCAAAAGCTCTTCATTATAAATCCACATCAACTCAATTAGTGAAATGGCTTTCACTTACATAAAATTAATATCTATTTCTACTCTCAAAGGCCCATCTTTTGTATATGAATGAGGTTTCTGTGGCCTTTATTATGAGTGTGTGTATATATTTGAGTTACAGAGCGATTTACATTAGCACCTTTTGTTACGCATTTTCTCATTTATTTTTGTTCTCTTTTGCAACTTCAAGCTCGGCTATTCTCATGTAATTTGTTATTTTTTATTTCGCTTTTGTTATGTGTTGGTGTTTAATGAGAATAAGATAGACTTTCGAGAAGGCATATACTTTGGCATTATGTGTGTGGGAATGAAATTATCCTTTCAGAAATATAAATGTGAATGACAGCAATGAAGGCATAATAAAAAGATTTAAAAAGGTTGAGAAGAAGCTTAAATTTGCAGTAAAGGATAAGAAAATTCAAAGAAGGTTGCTTTGATTATGAAAAGTCAAAAGTATAAAATCAAGAAATTTTAGATTTTGAAATCTAATCAATTGACGTTGAAAAATTTCAATTTAATTAAATTGCATTTATTTCTTTATCTAAGAATTTTTCTTCTTCTTGCAAAATGTCCATTTCTCATTCCATTTTTTCTGACAACATTTAAAAGCATTCCATTTGAACAGGAACCTTTGTCAAAGAGTGAAGAATAAAGGATGGGAAATTAAATTCTTTCCTTTTGTCACTTCATATGATTGCGAGCTTTATTTTTTACAAATAGAAAGAAACAAGTGCTATTCGACATGGATTAGTTAGATAATTAATTTTTAATGGAAATTTAATCTCTTATCTGTCCATCTTGGGTTGTTGACAACTAAATGCGAAGATTTATGACCAAATGTGACAGTCATTGACACTTTTCTCTTGATATGTCGTGTGAAAAATGCTATAAAGCTTTCTCGTTGCATTTACATTGTTGTGAGAAAACATGAGTTGCTCATTTAGCACATATATGAAATTGAGAAGAAGAAATAAGAGAAATTTCGAATGGAATGAACTTCTTGTGACAATTTAAAAATTGTAAAAATTAGAAAATTGGTTGCATGATAGTGTTTTCCATGTTTAACTGATTTTCTTGTTTACTTTTAACTAGAGTAGTACATCAGAAATTACACAAAATTATTTTTAAATCATGAAGATTGAGCAAGCAATTGTTGAAAAAATCGAAATCTTCGGAAAAAGTCTGAGTTAAATTTACTCGTGAAATCACCCAAGTATCATCTTATTCATGTTAATTTACGTCTGACGTCTTTTCTTTTATCATGTTCAAATGCATTATGTCATCTTTTGATGTTTTGCTTTCTCATTCTGAATCATTCTTAAGCGCGATTTAATGTGCTCTGTTTTTAAGAGAAAAGAAAAAGAAAATATGCTGCGAGAACATAAAAAGTATTCAAATCGTATGTAAATTTGAAGCGACGGAAGCATGAATGAGAAATATCAAGTTGAAGTAGCAGCAAGATGAGGTTACGAATGGCAAAACAACCAAAGGGAACAAACATGAATGGAATATAAATTTTCATTTTACACATGTGGTTTTTTGCTACTGAGCACCTTTTTTTGCCTGTACATGTCACTCTTAAGGCAAAACACACAAAAATCTTTTTTTTTCCTTTCTTCTTGCATTACTACATGAATCAAAGACAAACGCATAGAAAGCGATGGTTGTATGTAACAGAGCTTTGCACTTTTCTTTGATGTTTTTATCATTGTAATATATCCATGATTCTTTTGATTACTTTTGTTCTATTACTGCACACAACACACATTCAGCATTCACCAAAGGCGGATTTTTAAAAGAGCTGAGCTGTAAAAATGAACTCTTTTAGGTCAAAGAGATTAATTGAAGTATTGTTTTTGTTGTAAAAGAGAAGAAAAATTTGTGAAAATTACGGAAATATTTTTAAGAGCTTATTTTTAATTTTTTGACATTGCAAAGAGAAAAGGGTTTACTGTCAGAGGACAACCGATTAGATCGGTTTGGTTTTTCAATGATTTCTCATAAATGAAAATAGCTAGTGACAAACTGTAAAAAGTATGCTATTTGTCTTTAAATTCCCCATTTATTAACACATATTTTGCCGAATAAGATTCTGTATTGATTTCTTATTCTGCGTTTTTCTAGTTTTAGCGAAATTTTGAAAACATAATTTTCGTGAAACTTTTTCGATTCCAATTGAACCAAATAAGCCATAGATCTCATATTTTGCTATTATCTTTATTTTAATGGCATAGATAGCTCACAAGATTCTCAAATTTTTGTGTAAACTCTAATTATCTTTTTGGATTGCATCAATTGAGTCATGATAAAATAATTCATAACTCATGAACTAAATGTTCAATCCAAATATATGCTTTTGTCATACCTTTTGATTAGAGATTAGAAAGGCTTCACTGATGACTTAAGATGACGTTATTGAAGTCTAAAACTAATAATTTAACAACACTCATTGAAAAACTAATTTTTTTTATAAAATATATAAACTTATTTCTTATTATCAAAAACCCAAACACATCCTCATCATGAATCCATAATTTTAAATTAAAATTTTCTTTTTCTTATTGTCATTATTCGCAAAGCCGCATTTTAATGAGTTTCAAAACAACATAAAGTTTCATGAAGTTACAAATCATAATTTTCTACGCTTCATTTGCACACATACCGCCATTTTACAACTAACAAGTTAATTTACGATTCCAATAATGTGATTAAACGATTTGCGGAGAAAATTTTACGCTTCAAACTTTTCCGTCGTTATAAAATTACTAAAATTTTGCTTCCTCTTGAGCTTATTTTTGAATACAATATTTCACATACTTTGCAATACTTACAGTCACTTAAATGTAAACAAGAAAATTGCGTATACTCTCTGCATGTCGTTTAGGGTGTGCTTTTTCTCTCTGTTGAACAAGAGCACGAGCAGGAAGGAAATTTGTGTATGGAAAAAGTTTTTCACTGTGAACAACATAGAACACTCTGCTTAGACTAAAATGAATCGATTTAGTGCAATTTTCGGTATGAACGTGTTTGTTGAAAATTGCCAATTTATTCATAGAAGTTTTTTTTACCGTACATAACGCAATAGAGAAAATGTTTGAAAATGAGATTTTTTATTATGTGTTGCTATTTAAATAAAAGGGAGGCAGTTTTTTTGAATAACTTAAAGAACTTTTCAAAATTTGAATTTTTAGCGGTTTTTAATTATTTAAAAAAGTTAAATTTAATACATATTTAACAAACATAAAAAATAATTTTATAAATTTTTTCGTTATTTAACGATTTTTTAAAATTTGAATTTTTCAAATAAAAAATATTCGTTGAAAATAAGAAAAATAAAATGTTTTCTTTTTTACTTATTCTAAAACCATTTTTGATTTTCTTTTATCTTAAATATCTTATTTATGTCATTCACGATTTCCCTTAAAAGACTTTTTTTATTCACACTTTGTTGCACTTTCTTTTAACATCACCTTTTTAAAAATCATTATGCAAGCAAAAAATGTTCTCAAAAGAAGTAAAAAAATCTTTCCATTTAAGTCTTCAATTTCCTTTGGTCGCAATATTCACATATTTACCGAAAGTTGTCATGTCGCTCAAATATGTTATTTTGCATAAAGATGTACACGATAACGAGAAGCTTGTTGACAACGATGATGCTTGTGGCAATTTTGAATGAATTTTAAACGAGAGTGCTCTGAAATTTTATATACGTGTGCTTGTCAAGTGCCGCTTTTATATACACGCATGTTTGTGATCATTTCGCTGCCAATTAGGACAGATAGCAAGCTGTAGCGTCAGTTTTAATTAACAACATTGATTTCCGATATGGAAACAAGATTTGTGAAATCAAATTGACTTTTACATTTAAATTTTTGATAAAAATTTTATTAAACAGTAAATTTTTAAGAAGAAATTGAAATTAAAAATGTGAAAGAATTTCTTTAATGAATTTGAATTTTTGGTACAACTTAAATTCAAAAATTTTCTATGAAAAGTGTCTTTTATTTTTGTTCTAATGTAAATGACTAGATTTTTTTGTTTGATCGACTTTTTATATTATTTTATCAATTTTTTTTTCAACACATGATAACGATTTTCAAATAATTCTTTGTTTACATTTTCTTTTTTGTAGGACTCGGCATTATGCAGTTAATAAGAAAATTAAGCGCATATTTCTTTTTCTTATGAGCGATTCTAAAACTAGATTTTCGTTATAATTTTTCTTAGAATCCAAATTTCTCTTTAATTATTGACTCTTTTTGAAAACTAAAGCTCCTCAAAGATGTATTTTCAGCTATAGTTTCATAAGTAATAATGCTTAGAGCAAATGGTTAATTGATTAACAAGATATTTGAACTTTTATCAGCGTTGGCAACTTACAATTACGAAATTTTCAATTTCTAGAATTGATTTTTCTCAAAAACTGCTCAATTAATGTTCATGAGTTTGATATCAAATGATGGCATTTCCAATAAACTTTCTGATTATGCAAAGAGTTATACAAATAAGCTAGCAATTGAGCAGAAATTCAATTTTAGTTAAGAAAATTCTTATTATTAAGGGATAATTAGTTTCTATTTATTCTTCCTATACTTTTATAACTTATGTAATGTGAATTCACTAAAAAATTAGCTTAAACACAATTTTTCTTATAAAATTTCTGTTTCGTTTGTCGATGCTGATAAAAGCTTCCAAATAATCCGCTATAAAAAATATTGAGGGTGTTATGCGTTGTTTGAAGCATTATCTATAATTTTTAAAGTGAAATTTTTTATTGGCACCGACGGATGAACTCCAAAAATGTCTATAGTTTTGAAATAAAAAAATCTCAAAAAAAGTCCTCATGCCTTAACTTTTACAAATTTTAGTAGTAATCAAATTTTTTGTCTTTAAGTTATAAATCTACTTTGAAAAAATCTAATCTTTTCGTTTATAAAGCAAAGCTTAATGAATCTCTTAATTATTTTAATACGTTTTAATTTTGATAGAATTCGAAACTTTTGTACAGTTCAAATAAAGTCAAATGAATTTTATTAAGATTATACATTATACGATGGAACGATTTTTTATCGGCCTATAAAACTGACGGAAAAATTTCGACTAGGAAAATATTCGGGCATTAAACATAACCAAAAATTTTCGGTTGAAAAAATTCTATGAAAAAATATAGAAAAAGAAATTCGGCTCATCGTATGGTCAATCACCAAATTTTAAAAACTTATTTAATTAAAAATTGTTAATCTTATTAAGTATCAATTTGAACATATAACGTTTTCGAATTCTTAATTTTTTTAGGATTAAATTTAAAACTTTTTAAAATTTACCCAGATATGTTTAAATTCAAGGCGAAACAACTGTACAAAACAGTGTTGTTACACAGGCAGCCTGTAAATATTATCACAGGCAATCACAGGCCGCCTGTGTAACAACACTGGTACAAAATGTAACAAAAAGGAACAAAATGTAACAAAATGGAACAAAATGGAACAAAATGTAACAAAATGTTACAAAATACTCATAGTTATTTCGCCTTGTTTAAATTCAAGTCTAATTTTTCTCTAAACTTTTTTCTTTCACATTTTATCAATTTCATTCAAAACAAAATTCAATTAAAACCTCATAAATATGTAGTCTGAGAGAGAATTGGTGCAATTTTAGCTTTCTTTCTATCCACTCCCGGATAGAATCGTCCAAATTTAATATTAACAGTTTTCATTGCTTTTAACGTAAAATCAGGTAGCAATCCAGCGGTAATGACAATTATTGAAATAATCCAAAATGATGGTGCAGATAGCAAGTATGTGTAAACCATATAAAGCGTGTCATAGCCTCTATAGAAGAATAAAAATTATAAAATTGTCAATATAAGTGAAAATAATAAACTTACGCATTGAACAAATTGTAAATGTAGGTTGTCATAATAAATCCAAAAATTGAGAGCCAAATTGTGCCAATGAAAATATAAGTCTTATAAATGGCTTCAATGACAAGTTTCAAATTTGTTAAAACGACAACATTGTGAATAATGAAAACACCAAAGCACATGAAATCCATGGTTTTTCCACTAGCATAAAGTGCGTTATTTTCATTCCAAACACTCCGCGAAAAATAATAAATGACGATAGAGTGATAGAAGCCAAGGAACATCCAACCATTGAAATATGGCCAGCCAAAGAGCTTGTTACGGCTTATTGTTTTGTAGAGTGTGGGATCATTCATTAGTTTCTCTTCTGAGTGCACTTTTTCAGTGATTGAAATAAATAATATTGGCAATGTTGTGTATGTGACATTGTAGAGTGTGAGGAAGAGTGAATCGTAAATTGATTGTGATGAGAACATTGAGTCAGTTTGGAAATAGAGCATGCATCCCATTAATACGAGGTTTTTGTAGAAAAAGTAGAGAACTAACAGTGATAAACGTTGCGAAAAATAATGACCATGTAACAGCACAATTCGCTTAAGCATAGAAAAATTTGTAAAAGCATAATCTGCACAACGAGCTGCTTGACGACCTTCTTTTCCAATTATACCGAGTGATACGTGGGCTTCTTGAAGCATACTGACCTAAAAATACAAATTTTTGAAAAAAAAATTAAATTTTAACGATTTTTTAATTTTTAAAATATTTTAAATTTAAAAAATTCGTTGTTTGATATTTTAAAATAGGGTTCGGAATTATGCAAATTTGTATTCCATACAAAAATGAATAAGAAGAAGAAAATTATGCGCATACTTCTTCTTCTTATCTGCATAATTCCGAACCCTATTTTAAATATATACAAGTAAATTAAAAATGGGTTGTTCGGATATTTTGTAATAAAAAAGGAAATGTTCAACAGTATGTTATGATATCTATGAAAAATTTTAATTATATATGA
>JACWBX010001749.1:0-18983 GCA_014622435.1 Polypedilum pembai | reverse complement strand
TTGAAATTTTCTTTACGCAATGCTGCCAGCTGATCCTCAAATTCACGCAACGATCGACCTTGAGCGGGTGAGGAGGGGCAATTTGTAAATGTTCGCTGTTGCTGTGTTTGATGCGATGATGCATCTGAAAATATTTTAAATTGACATAGATTTAGTGAATAGAAGTAGTAAAAAATATCTTTCGAGTTTATTTGACATGATTTATGTGTGGCACAGTTTGTAAAAGTTTTTTTTTCTTTTACTAGGGAGATTGTGAAAGAAAATGAAGTTGTAAAGTGAAAATTTTTTGGGAAAATCTCTTTTTAATTTTTTACATATCAAAT
Organism: Polypedilum pembai; assembly: GCA_014622435.1. NCBI lineage: Eukaryota > Metazoa > Arthropoda > Insecta > Diptera > Chironomidae > Polypedilum > Polypedilum pembai. The sequence goes on along the minus strand of JACWBX010001749.1, from coordinate 18,660 downwards.
TAAATAAATGGTAGAAGAAAATGTTATTTATATCATATAATATTTTATATTTTTCAGGTTTTTACAAATTTAAATACTTTGACTGTTTAAAATGCTAAACAAGATGTTCATAATGGATAAATTCTATGCAAAAAACAAATTTGATTCATTATAAGATCAAAATATTGTTGTCCTTATCAAGGGCAATGCACTAGTAGGAAAAAGTAGTTTTTTGTAGCAAATACCGAGAAAAAAACCGCGTGCATTCCCATTGGATTTTATTGTGTTTAATCAGTCAGTTCTGAACGATTTAAAGAGCAAAAGTGAACAGCTTTAACTTTAAAAAAGAATTTTTTAATACTTACTTAAAGACATTTCTCCATCATGTGATCTAAAAGAAATAAAAACAAAACAAAACAATATAACTCATTATTAGTGGAAAAGATAAATCTAAAGCATGTTTAAGAATAATGAGTGATGATCACTGAAACATATGTTTCCGTCATGTCAATATGTGAACTAAGAAAGATTTTAAATTACTTAGAAGTTTTTGTTCTTTCTTTGATTTTGATTTTCTTTTGTAATTTGATACATTTATGAAGAAATTTTTATAATGGAAACTTTTAATTGAGTAAATTTCTTGTAGAAATATATTTATGCTAAGAATAGAATTTGTTAGAAATTTAAGTAATATGACTGCAGATCAAAACTTTTTAAAATTTTTCTTAGTAGTTTTTAAATTTAAAAAATTTGAACTACAAATTAAAGGTTTATTGAATTCAGAATTTTCTAATTTTTCAAATATTCTTTAATGATGTTCTACATAAAAATAAACGAGAAATTAAATTTCGTTTGCATGAAAAACAAATTTGATTTTTTTGGTTTCTTCCATATAAATCAAAAATACCAAAGAGTTCTCAGTTTTTGGTTCTTATTAAAGCTGTTTTCATAATTAAAAAATAAAATTTCAATGTAAACTAGTTTAGTTGAAATTCATAGATGTTAAATTATTTGTCTTAAGCTAGTAGCTACAGATTATGGTAAAACAGTTTTAAAAATATCACTTTTATATCTCTGTTGTAAAAGTATCTAAAATAAATAAAACTTTAAGTAATTTTCAAATTACTGTCTTAAAAGTTTTCACTAATTAAAATATTTTCTACCTTAAATTTCTATTTGACAATTCTTTTTCCGTTTCTCACTTACCCTATAAATAATCCAACACGATTTAATGCTCTTGTCGGTGTTGACAGTGATGCCGGTCCCGAAAAAGATGGCTTAGGATTGAGAGTATTTTTATCATTATTCCCACTACCGCTGTTTCCATCAGTGTTGAACTTAAATATTCCAGACATTTTTTCGTTCTATTTTTGTAACACTTGAAGTTTATTCACTTTTGTTATGTAATTTAATTCACTTTTTCTTTCTTTTAGTGTAAAATTCACATTTTTCTTGTTATTTTTGGAAATTTTCTCTTTTTTCCTTCTTCTTTTTATGTTCTCAACATTTTTCAAATATCATTTTCTATTGTAACATTTTTCCTGTTGTTCTGAATCTGAAATGTGAGAAAAAATTGAAAAGATGAAAAACTTTTGTTTATGAAAACATAAATAATCGAAAATAAAATTGTTTGGCTTTTCTTTCTTTTGTTGTGCTATGTTTTGAATTTCATTGAAGGTTTTAAGTTTATTCGATGAAAAGCAAGAATAAATAATTGGTATGAAATATAATTTTGATGAGTTTGTTTCTTGAAATATTTTTGAGTTTCAAAATTTATTCTATTTTCGCTTTCAAAAATTATTTCTCCTTTACAATCATTAATGATTAATTTTAAATTTGTGACAAAAATTATTTGACAATTATGTCACAATTATCACTAAACCACAAGTTTATATTCATCATAAATTTTAGTGATGCAAAATAGAAACAGTACGAATAAAACAGTTTTTTAACTGGCGTAAAGCATAGTTATGAGCAAAATCTATCATACTCATAAAACTTTTATAAGTGTTAAAAAAAGTTTTATGAGTGTCATAAATAGGATTTTTACTATCGAGCATATTCTCGAGAATTTTTACTCTCGTTCTCGATTTTTTAAATGCTCGAGAATTGGAAAAAAAACCTAGTTATAAAGTTTTTTGTGTCTAATAAAGTTTTATTTCCAGAACTCATAGCTATGATTTATTGACATAAACTTTATGCCAGTTAATAAGCTTTCTACTTCGTGGACAAATTTTTTTTTGAAGCTTTTCAATATCTGAGTATTCTCATAACACTTCAAAAAAAAAAAAAAAATAATTGGTGCAAATGGTCAGGAAGTAACCAAATGTGGTTATAAGTTTACTGTTGGCATAGATCAGGATTTTACAAAATCATCAAATGGTTGCAATAATTTTCGTTTATATATTGAATAAATAAATAGAGAGTTTTGAAATAAAGTTATAATATATATTGTGTATTTTTCTAGAACTTATTGCAATCTCTGTTTTGGAAGTAGAAAATGGCGTATAATTCACTAGCATGAGTCAAAAAATTTTGTAGTAAATCATACTGGTTTTAGAATTCTCAGTAAAATCTTTTAATGTAATGGTTAAGTTATAACAGTCATAAGAAAGCTGTTCAAATTATCAAAAAAATAAATTTATTAAATCAACTACTCATTCGGTAGAGCAAAACTCATATGTAAGTAAATTAGACAAAGAAAAATATTTTCTCATATTCATTCACAATATTAATTTGTATAATTAGTTTTATAATTCTTTATGTAATGAAAGATTAAAATTTAAAGAAGCATTCAAATGAGATAAAATTGAGTATGAAAAATGATAAGGAAAAATAAATGAGTTAAAATTTAGAAGATTATAAGACATATGAGTATAGAAAATTGTTGGATTGCATCAAATAAAGATTAAAATTAGAATATTCAAAATTCTTAGTTCTAATTCTAAAATTATTCCATCAACAACTCCATCATCACTATAATTTCTTCACATTTTTCTTCATCAGCATTTCCGGAAGAATTAAAAAATGTCGATTGAAATAATTTTTTTCCTCTTCCACCATACACACAGTGAAATGCTTTAAACTGATTATTTGAAAATAAACAGAAGAAAATCTGCTCGTGCGAATCAAAATCATCAGTTGACCATGAATCGTCTACAAAATTTACGTCAGACATAAAAATTATGTGCCGAAATTTTTTTTGCTGTTTTAAGATAAATTTTCGCTTTTTGGTGTCTGTTGTTGATGAAAATTTAAAAATGAGCACGGGAGAAAACTTTTTTTGGCACACGATGATAATTTTTTGTTGTGAATAAAAAGATGAAAAAATTTCACACTTTGACTGTTTAGAGAAAAATATGTGAGGTATAATATATAAAAGACATAATTTGTAGATGATTGAAAGATTGCTGAATGAACCCACACTGCTTTTTGTTTTAAAATAATGAAGGTTAGTGACAGTTTGACTTGATTTAAACAAAATGTAAGAAATGTTTAATAGAAAATGTTTCATTTCTTTTTGCATTGATTTTAAATTTTGAGTTATTATTAAGTAAAGAAATTATAATTTGCAGAAAAGTATTGGGAAGTGTTTAAGATTGTTTTGTGTTTTGAGGGTAATGTGTTGTTTTTAAATAACATAAAATTACTAATATAACCAAAAATAAACTATTTTGGATTCTATTTTCAACTTATAAAGAAGAACAGATGCAGATTACCGAACAAAAGGATAAATTTATGTATTGTTCGTTAATTTGGTGATTTAAAGCTAACTCAAACATAAATGTAGTCACTCTATACTTGCTAAATGTTAAAAACATACAAAGCGACGCAAGCAAAAATGAGTTAAGTCCCTTTTTTGTTTTGATTTTGTCTCTCTTAAAATCTATAAAAAGACATGTTTCTATCAAGGGGTTAGAATTCTTTAAAACCTAAACAGACTAGTCATTGAAACATGTTTTTTCTTATGAGAAACATCTAGGTTTCGGCACCATGCGTATATACACATACTTCTTCTTCTTTTTCACTTTTTTCCATACAAAAAACAGAAAAAGAAGAAGAAACGTGCGTATTCTTCTTCTTATACGCATGGTGCCGAACCCTAGAAACATCAAAAAGATTTGTTTGCAATTTTGATAATTTTTTTGATATCTTGATAGAGTTCGCACCCCTTGGTATGATGTATTTTATAGAATAATCAATTCTTAAACTTAAACTCGTACCTTAACTTAAAATTTTTCAACAAAATTTTTAAAAATTCAACATAAACTTAGCTCAATTCTGCTTGCTTTGCCTCAATGAAAAGTATAACGTATTATTGTTTACTTGAGCAAGCAAATCTTACATTAAATTCTTTTTTGCGTTATAGTTGATGCTGTTCAATTTCTGTTTATTTTATTTAATTTAAAAAAATTTCAGTTTGAAAAAATAAATTTGAAATTTTATTTTATCATTTTTCCAATTCTATTGCTTTTGTGATTTAAATAAATACTAATAAAATACGATGAACGCGAAATGAAAAATCTCTGATTATCTTTGCATAAAATTTATTGACTTTTACTCATGAAAATTTATTTCTATATTTAAAAATAATATTTAAAATTTATTCACAAACATTGATATTGAGAAAGTAAATGAATTTGAGTCATAGTAGAATCCCAACAGTAGCTACAATTGATTGAAGTTCAATTTCAATATTTACAATCAAAGCGCCGATCAAATTTCATTCAGAACACATAAATCATCCTAATGTAAATGTTTGTGAAAGAATTATAGTAAATAGAAAAAAAAGATTAAAAATGAGTTGAAAATTTCAATTAAATAGTTCATAAATGACATAAAAATTGATTTTTTTGACATTTTTCTCAAATAATTTATAATTTTAAACTAAACCACACAAGATGAAAAGTCAAAAGGCAAAAAAGAAGCAATTCAGTCAGTTATATGCATGTTTATTATTAAAAATGTATACTCAACGACTGCGAGCTGTTCTTATCTCATTTCTCATATTTACTGTTCTACTTGTGACATGAGAGAATAAAAATGAAGACATGAGAATTTTTTCAAGCGAATCAAATCGAAAAAAATGAGCGTAAAAATTAAATTCAATCAAAATAACATCAATTGCTAACTGTGTGGTTTCCCATCTATGGCAGATCAAGCAAAAACGAACTACAGATTTTGTGCGGTGACAATTGTCATGTCATGACCATTTAGGGACTCATTTGGGGCTGGTCGCAAAATATCTAAAATATTTTTCTCTAATTACGTCGGAAACGCGTTGCAATTTAAGATTTAAGTTTTTTATTTGCCTCCCAAGCCCATCTCTGTCATTCTCAATGAAACACTCTCGATTGTTTAGGTTTGCTTTTGTAGGTAAATAAAAAAAAGATTTTTTTACATTAATTTCAAATGAAGCGAAACGATGCTTGGCACAATGTTATTTTGATTTTTCAAATGAAAATGGGAAGGGTTTAAAAATTCTGATCAAGTTTTGAAAAATTTTGAAACTTTTTTACAGTTTTAAATTCAAATATTTGAAAAAAATAAAAATTTCGATTGATTTTTAATTTTATTTGGTCAAAATTAAAGAGTTGATATTTAAGAAATATTATCAGCTTTGTTTGAGTTTTATTTACAGTGGCTGCCTTTGATATACAATTCATAATTTTTAAAAATCTTCAAAAAAGTCTAAATAAACTCAATAAAAGCTACAAACTTTCCAAATAAATCCCAATCTTTGTACACAAGTTTCAATTTTAATCTTCTCCTATTATTTAGATCTATACTAAACTTGTATTGATTTAAACAACATGTGCGGGAGTTCGTTTAATTATTATGATTTATTTATACAAAAATAGCACGTGGATATTGATCAATGATCAATATCGGTGACATTGGACATGTTAGTGAGCTCGTTAGAGTTTTTGATTTATATTGAGCAGTTTTTAAATGAATTATTGATAATTTTTTTTGGATCTTTAATTTCGAATAATTGAAAAATGATTCTTTAAAGAAATTTTATTTAGCTATGAAAATTATCATTTATTATTAAAACTTTATGATTTTAGATTGACAAATGATGCCCGAGAATAACATTCATACAAAGCAAATTGTGTATTATTCGATTTTTCTCTACTTGATTTTTAATAACAAAACTACAGTGAATGTCTGCAAGGTGAAAAAACTAATAATTGGCATAAACTTTGTTTTAATAAAACGAGACATTATAGGTTTGATATGGCATAGATGTGACAAATATCCACATTTTAAATGAATTTATCAAAAACATGAATAATCTTTTTTTAAGATATTTTCAAAGCATTATTTCTACTTAAACTAAATCAAAGATTGAAAAATTTTAAAGATTTATTTATAAGTAAATTGCTATTTGAAAAATTATGAAAATGTTTTCTCTGGAACTTCAAAAATTAAAATTTTAACTTTTTTGCTTTCCAAAAAATTTCTTTTTCATTCTTAATCCGACCATGAAAATGTACAAAAAAAGTCTCATCCAGTGTTTTAAATCTTTTCATCACATCACAGAAAAAGCAAATCCCCTCAACCCATCTTTTTTTATTAAATCTTTTTTTCCTCTCAATTGCGATTTAAGTAAAGAAAGTAAAAGGAAAAGAAAGATGAAGATTGTTTATATTTTAATTTCAGTCTACGTCTAATTACAGTTCGCTCAAATGAATATCATCAAAAGGAATCCCTTCTTACTCCGCAATGCTGATTCAGACTTTTTTTTTCTATACTCGATTAAAGTTCAAAGTGAGAACGTGACGAGTTTATTTTTATAAATAATTTTATTTTTGCTTCTTCCTGTCCTCACTTTAGTTAGAAAAAAGTGTATGAAACGATTGATAAGCGAGGGATTGATAGAATAAAATTAATGAGCAAAAATACAACTCACATTATGGCACACGCGAGACACAGAGCAACACTATTTGGCACTATTTTGTACTTTTATTTTTATCTACGCCATATTTTTTCTTGCATCGCAATGAAACTTTTCTTCACTTTAAATTTTTTTAAAGAAAATCTTTTTATATGATGACACGCGAATGGTTAAAATAATTCACTATTGGCACTGAATTAATTTAAATTGTCAATTAATTAATATTCACAATGAAACACAATTGTTCTGAATTTAAATTCTAGACTTTAATTAAATTGACTTCGCGCTTTGAAGAATTCTGAGAGAATGAATTGAGAACAGAGACAAAATATTTCACAATAGGCAGCTGCAAATCTCTTCAATACGCATGCGCTATGAATGCTGAAAATAGAATGAAAATATAAAATTCAATGCATTTTATTTCTTCTCTCTCTTGTTTACGCTCTTTCTCTCATTTTTTTAAAAAGAGAGTTTTAAAATTGAAGAAAAGAGAGAGGAAATAAAATAATGAAAATTTTTAAACTGCACGTGTTTTAAATATTGAAAAATTTTATTCAAATTAATTAGATTGAAGAAATTTTCGTATAAAAATTACAAACTTATTAAATTTTGAACATTTTTCTAATAAATAACTGCATACAAATAGTCAAGAGGAAACAACTATTAAAAACATAGAAAACAAAAAATGAAACTCAAAAAACTTTTAGAAAATTACAAAGTTAAATTTCAGTTTTTCGTTAATTTATTAATTTGCTTAGAGTTCGCACTCATTGGATTAGTAAAACTTTTTTCAAAGTAATTTGATTATACATAAAAAAGTTTTTGTTTACTTTTATTAACAAAATTTTTGCTAATATCTGCCTTTTGGAATTTAAATTTGACATTAATTTGACATTAATTACATTAATTAATTTCTTAATAGAGGTGTGATTCTCCTTGCAAATTTTCTTACAAAGATGAATAAAATTATTTTCATTTAAGATTTTAAAAATTTTAAGTCATTTTTTTTGTTTAAATCATATTCATTATTTTCATCATATTAAGGCTTGGCAAATTTCTTATCACTTCTATTATTCATAATATTTTACAATTTCAGCAATTAGAAATGAAATGAATCATTAGCGCTATCTACAAAATAATGATAACAAATTATTTTGTTTACATACAATGAAATCATTTACAACTGAGAAATTAACTCTAAAAAAGAGAATGAGAGAAAATTTTTTGTCCTTTTTTACTCTCATTTCAACACTAATACAAACAAAAAATACATCTGCTTTTGAAAAAAAAATGATGAGTAGCATGTGGTGTCAATTTACACATTTCACATGTGTTCTTTCTTTTTGAAGATGATCATAAAAAGGAAGTTGTAAAGGATCTTTATCCTTAATTGAGCATAATAGTAAAATTGATAATTTTTAAAAGGTTTTTGTTGTGATGAAGAATTTTTATTACATAATAAAATTTGAATTTTTAGTAATTTCATTGTTGAAATTTGAAACTGTGTTTTAGTTTTGAAGTTTAAAAGTTATACATTCAGACTGCATTTTTAAATTATTATCAAAATCTTAAAATTTGTATATTCTTGTCTAAAAATTCATCAAATTCTAACAAGTTTCATTTTCAAATTCAAAACTACTCATTTGTTAAAGAAAAATATCGACAAGCTACTATACTGAATTCACAAAAATATTTTTTAAACTACGAAAAACTTTCATTTTTAAAATGTTGGCTTGAATACTCACAAGTATTCACACTGTCTCAAAAGTAAACTTGAAATTTAAATATTATTGACTTTCATATAAATTTGCCAAATGTTGCCAAATATTTATTAATTCAAATTCCATGTAACTTGCACAAAATTATTCACATACCAGTGCTCCGTAAGCATAGTTATGCAAGACATATCAATATGTAAAAAATTTTCAAACAGAAGCAAACCTTAAATCTTCAAGCTTAGACATCTGAAGAGAAATGTTTGAATTCAAAAAAATTTGTTACAATTATTTTCTATAGATTTTTTTTAATGAACAGGCATTTATTTTGTGAAAAAATTGTGGGTTGATAGCATAAAAACTTTAACAAATTTTCAATGAGATTTTTGATTTTTTTTTTTATTGCAACAAAGAATTTGATTATGGCTATACGCTATTAAAAATTAGAAAAATGTTTTGAACGCTAATTTTCTCATGTCAAATAAAAAAGAATAAAATTCTTGAGAGATATTTTAATGTTTTTTACACGTTAAGAGTTTCAGGTGCTTGTGTTGTAGTTTTATGACCTTTTTTGCCTTGTCCTTCACCATGGCTATTAGCTTGACCTTTCTGATGTCCTTTTCCTTTGCCTTGATTTGACTGACCATCAGATGAAGAACCATCACTTTCAGCATCAGAATCTTGACCTTTTCCTTGTCTTTTTTGATGTCCTTTTCCTTTACCTTGAGCTGCTGGACCATTTGAGGAGCTATCACTGTCAGTTTCAGCACCACTTTGTCCCTTGCCTTGTTTTTTTTGATGACTTTTTCCTTTGCCTTGTCCTGTTTGACTATTTGTGCCATCACTGTCAGAATTAGCATTTTGACCCTTGACTTGTCCTTTACCTTTACCAGCTCCATTCTTTTCTACTTCTTTAGCTATTTTCAAATGACAAAAATTGTACGAAAATATTTTTTAAAAAATTTTATGCTTACCAGCCAATGTAATGGCAACAAAAGTAGCAAACAACAAAAAAGCAAGAGTAAATTTCATTTTGAATTTTTCTGTAAAGCTGTGACACTAAACTGATAGATTTGATGGTTCTTCACGGAAGTTTTATAGCTCTAATTTGACTTTCATTTGTTATTTAAAAATAAAATAAAAAATAAAATTCACTTAAATTTTTAATCATAAAAAAATTTCAATTTTAACATTAGGAAAAGAAAAGTTGTAAATTTAAACGCTAATGTTAAACAAAAATTTAATGATCTGTAAATTTAACATTGAAACTTTTTTAAATAAAACAATTCATAATTTTCAAAAAATCACATTTTTTTATTAAAATTCAATTGAGTTTCATAACTTAACAACAAAAATTTTCCATCATGTGAATTTTAACTAGCTGGAGGCAGGGTTGTTAAAGTAGGTGATTCTGCAAAGTAAGTCTTGCATACAGTAGGAATGACGTACTTTGTAGGTCCATGAACTTTTCTAAAATTACATTGAATATTACAAATTACGTCTTGCCTACAGTAAAGGTCATGTACTTTGTAAGTATTTGTACTTTTTATTTTTTTTTAAATTTTAACGAGTACAATCAAAAATAATAAAACTTAATTTTAATCAAAACCGTAATGAAAGCAATTAATTTCCAGGTTTAAGTTTTAATAAATTTTTCATTGGATTTTTGTTTTTAGCGCATTTTCTTCAACAAAATGGCGCTATTGTCCATTTTTCCGTCTGTCTTCCTAACTAGTCTTTATCAGAATGGTTTTTCGTCAAAATTTTAGCATTAATCTATTGTTGCCGACCATGAAACCTGCGAAACGGTGTTCAAATATTCTTTTCGAAAGTCCATGCCATTCACGAGCTATTCCAAAAATTTTGATAAAATCTGAAGAAAGAATTTTTTCACCACATTTTTAAGAACGATTTCATTTAATTTTCATTAGATTAATTTATGCAAGATAACACTGATCTGTAAAAGGAAAATGCGCTATTAACACATCACTGATGGTTAATATTATTGATTTTTTGTTTATTTCATATCAAAAATTTTGTTTAATTTGTAAATTTTATGATTTTATATTGAATGTTGGTGTCAAATATTGAAAAAAAATTTTCAAAAATTTAGAACTCTTGATAGCGCAAACAGAGTAACCTTTGAAACTTTTATAGCAACAAAAGACGTTTAGATTTACTGTTTTCGTGAGCTTACGAATTTCCAAGGGGGAAAAACTCTATCAAAAATCTAATAAACTAACAAAAAATCTAACAAATTAATAAAAATTTAGTTAGTTTCATACAAAATTTTTGAATTCCGATGGTTACTTTGTTTTCGCTATCAAGAGTTCTAACCCTTTGCAAATTTCTAAGACAATAAATGAAATTTTCATTCATTATAACACATTTATTCTTTTATTTTATGATTATTTTTTTTATTTGCTAATTTATGCCTAAATGAGAATTGTTTTTACAAAAGCATTCTTAGATGAGTTTTAAAATTTCAATTTAAGTTTTAAAAGATTTTAAATGTTATTTAAACACTAAAATTTGTGATAAATTTTAAACTTCTATTTTCATTTTAATTTGAAATATATTTTTTTACACGGAGAAAAGTATTTTTTAACTGACATAAATTTTGTCCATATAAAATTCAAATTCATAGGTAGGATACTTTTTCTTTCCATACAAAAGACAGATAAAGAAGAAAAAAACATATGCATACTTTTTCTTATACGCATATTGATGATCAGAGGGATTAAAAGTCTTGTAAGGAAATTTTTTGGTTGTTTCAATATTTTTTTTTGGAGTTATAAAAAGTTTTTAGCACTAATAATTTTTACAGAAGTTAAAAATTTATTTTAAGGCTTTTAAATCAACTATTTAGCGACAAACTTTATGCCAGTTATGATATTTCTCTTCCGCGTAAAACAAACATTTTTTACTAAAAGACTAAATTTCATGCTGAAATTTTATTTTCTGTATATTATGTTGAATAAATAAAACTCAAAAAAGTTTTTATTTGCATACAAAAGTTAAAATTTTTATTTTTTTTAATGTTTTGTGCAGAATGTAGATCAAACAAATATTTTAGTCCCAAAAATCATTGCAAATTTTGTTATAAAATATTTTAATGTAAATAGGCCATCAAATTTGGTCCATCTGTGGTTGCTTCACGTTCTGTAAGTAAATTAAATTGAAAAAAAAAATTTAGTAATAAAAATTTTTTTTTTAATTTACTCGGTCTTTTATCTCCCTTCTTTGCTCCTTTAACAGCTTCTTTGTCATCATGTTTCTTCTCAGCTTCAACATTGCCATTCTTGTCACCTTGATCTATTTTAAATTAAAAAATTTTATTTTAAAAAAGGTTGATAAAAGAAGTCTTTATAAACTTACTCTCTTTTGCTTCTTTATCACCTGGTGCAGCTAATGCAACAGCAACAACGCAAGCAAGTAACAAGAAAGCAAGTGAAAGTTTCATTTTTAGTTAATGTTTTGTTTATCTTTTGAATCCAAAATTCAACTGATGGAAATTGAAGCATTTTTCGATGAATTTATAGTCAACTAAATTGTTCTTCCATGTCAGACATTGGTTAATAAAATCATTTTGGAAATTTTTGTTAAATGTGAAAAACAATTGTTACAAAATTTTATGAACTTTTCACAAATGTTGTAATTTTACTACAACTTCAGCCAATGATTCTAAAAATGGTAAAGGAAAAGGAAAAGCTGCTGAAGCTTAAGGCACAAGAGAAAGATGCTCATGGTGAACACTAAAGAAAGGGTCAGAGTTAAAATCAAGGAAAAAACAAGCAAAATGTAAGTGATCAAGATGATGCAGTTATAACTAATTAAATTTTTGAAAATTTTGTCCAAAGATCGAACAAGTTTTTGTTGTTTTTAAAAAATTTTCTCGGTGATGAAATCTAAAAACAACTTGGCACAAAAAACCATCCTGGATTAATGATTTGCTTCTACATTAAATCGAAATCGTTTTAAATTGCGTATTCTTCTTGCAGTCAATAATCAAATAAAAATAAAGAAAAGTTGATTTTTGGAATTTGGACGAAAACTTTTAAGGAAACACAAAAATCGTACAAGTCGGAAGGAAAATTTTTATTCGTTTTTTTCTTTCAACACTTTTTTCCTCCGAATTGTACGCCTCCTGAGGAAAGAGTAAAATAATCTTCTCGAAATGTACGTTGGAAGGAGAGGTGAAGATTATTCACATGTTTTATTCCGAATACAAACAAAAATGGACTGTAAAAATTTTGAATTAGGAGTTGCTTTTAAATATCTAATATAGGCATTGGGCTCCTAAGAAAAAAGAAAATTTTTAAATGGAAGGGAAATTTCGACCTAATCAATCTTTCCAAGCTATGAATTAAGTATCAATTCAGTGATAAGTTTTCATAAATTATTTTAATATTTTAATGTTCCAATAAAGTTTCTGAAAATTTGGAAAAACGAAATTAAAAATTTTTAAATAAACTGAAAACAAATAGAAAATTTTTTAGAAAATTTCTTACTAAACTGGAACATTTAAAGAATTAGTTAAACTCAATTAATTATTCCAGGCTTGATTTACCACTTTGCATTTAAAATTTTAACCTGAATTTGTTATACTCTTAATTTTTAGTCGATATTTATGAAGCAACAAGAGCTTTAAATAAAAAATGAAAAAAAATTCAAATTAGGAAAATTAAGATTCGTTGCAGAGTTTATAAGCAATTACTCTGCAATCATGAAAGAAAAACTACAAAATAGATCCTACACAGAGAAAAAAGTTTTTACCTGGCACAAAGTTTGTGTCAATAAAGCATAGTTATGAGTCCTAAAAAGCAAACTTTATTAGTCTCAGAAAGCTTTTTATGACGCTTATTAAAAACTTTTAACATTGGAAGAAAATGTATGCCAATTAAAACAGATTTTCTCCGTATTCTTTTACAACTTTGGTTTATTTGACTTGGAAAATTTCAAACAATGAAAAAAAGAAATTAATGTTTTCAAAATTTTTATATTATTGATTAAAGTCGATAAAAATTAATTACATTTTGATTATATTATGTCGGCATCGATTCTGTGAAAGAAGAAATAAAATTTTAAAATATAAATTAATAATTTCAAAAATAAAAATTACGTTTGATTTTTTTAGGATTGCTCTTTCGATTTCCAGTGCTGTCATCAGGAACATCTTCATTTTGTTTAGCATTTTGCTTGTTTTTATTAATTTGTGCTTTATTTGTTTGCGATTTTACTGTAGTTGATATATGTTTTTTGTGCTGAGTCGTTTTAGTTGCAGCATTGTTATTAGGTTCAGGAACTTTATTTGCATGACTATTATCTTGAGCTTGATGAGCTGATCTTGATTGTTCTGCATTTTTCTTGATTTGATCGATTATTGAACCAGCACTAGGTTTTATTGTTGCTTTGACTTCATGTTTTTTTGCTCCTGACGGTTTTCTAGTTTCTGGAATTTTCGTTGTCACTGGAGTTTTGGTTTTTGTCTTCTTTCCATCACTCGCTTTTGCTTCTGGCTTCTTTGTGCTCTCTGTGACTTTTTTTTCATTAGATTTTTTGGCTGCTTTATTTGATCCAGTTGCTTTTCCTATTTCTGAATCTTTTCCTTTGTCTGTTGTTGCTGCTGTTGTTGGTTTTTGAGTTGTTATTTTTGATTTTGTGGCTTTAGCTGTTGATAAAAAAGTTTTTAAAAGAAATAAAGAAAAATTTTAAAATAATTTTACTTTGATGAGTTGTTGCAGATCCAGCATTTATAGCAACAAAAATTGAAACTAAAAGAAATAAAATTAAAATTTTCATTTTCCCAATTTATTTATTTCTTATGTCATTGAGAATTTTAGAAATTCTAAAAAAATATTTAACTGTTAAAATCTTTTATAACTTTTTTACATTCTGAAAAATTTTAAAATTTCATTTCTTATGGGAATTTTCTTAAAATATAATTTGAAGAGGATTTCTGCATCGATGAATAATTTTCATGTTTTTGATTATTATAAAAAAGAACTTGTGTAATTTTTTAACAAGTAAAAATTAAAAACTGTTTCATGATGTGCTAGTTTTACATTTCATGTTTCCTGAAAACATTACATGAGAATTTCACTTGTTAATATTGTTAAAATATTAAAAATTTAAGGTTGCAAAAATGTGTAATATTTTTATTTACCTTTTTTAGCATAAATTAGCTTCTTTCATCACATTTGTTGTTATGAATGAATGATTATACATTTGATTTAAATTTAAAAGTTTCATTTTTTTGATATTCTTAAAATTTTTAAGTTAAAAAGTAATATCAAAAAAAGTCCATGATTTTATGTACTTTTAACATGCTACGGCAAGTAACATATTTTTAGTAACTCGGATGATATTTATTGAATCTTAAGATAAGAATTGAAAGAAAAATTTCTTTCGGAATATTTTATCCAGATACAAAAAATCAAAGTATTTTTCGGCAAAAAAATTTCTCTCTTATCTATCAAATTTAATAATTAAAATAGAAGAATTAGTGTGTTATAATAAATAAAAATCTTACTTTTTGCCTTGGAAATTTGTAAGCTCACGAAGTTAATTCTATTCATAAAATAAAAAACATTTTATTTCTTAATGTATTCCTAAGAACTCTTTTAGTTTACTTTAATTAGTTTTAGATTCGATTTTAATCTTTTGGAAAAATCTCGATTTTCTTATCATAATCTTTACTTTTTTTGATTGATTCT
This sequence comes from Polypedilum pembai, assembly GCA_014622435.1. Classification (NCBI taxonomy): domain Eukaryota; kingdom Metazoa; phylum Arthropoda; class Insecta; order Diptera; family Chironomidae; genus Polypedilum; species Polypedilum pembai. Next base: position 3,349 of record JACWBX010001749.1, on the reverse strand, counting down.
TTATTTTATATGCAAACAAGTGATTTCATTTAAATATCTGCCTAAATATTGCTAGTTTACAAAATTTGGGATCAAAAAACTAAACTTGGATTACAAATTTTGAAAGAATTCTCCAGGGTTGACCTAAATAAGAATTGTTTTTTTTAAAAGCATTCCTGGATGTGTTAAAAAAATTCAATTTAAAATTAAAGAGTACTTAAAGGCTACACTCAGAAAAAAAATTTTACAATTTGCGTTGTAAACTCATAGTAAATGAAAATTTACTATAAATGTTGTAAAAAAATATGAATCTTACAACAAATATAGTAAAATTTTAGGGTTCGGAATTATGCAGATAAGATCCATACAAAAATGAATAAGAAGAAGAAAATTATGCGCATACTTCTTCTTCTTATCTGCATAATTCCGAACCCTATAAAATTTTAATTTTTTTCAAACTTACAATAAAATAGTAAAATTTACTATGCTTGTAGTAAAAAATTTTACCCTACAATAATGATAGTAAGTTTTACTATGCTAATAGTATATTATCGCATGTAATTTTTAAAAGCGCGAATAGTGAAACTTTTTAAAATTAATGAAATTGTAGTGAATTTCTTAGAAGAAAGCCATTAAATTGGCATAAATTGGGCAGCAGAAGTTGAGAATAATGGAGTTGAAGCGCAATATCAGGTGAATGTGTTATAAAATAAAATGCAAATTTTTCAACATTTTTTATTTTTCGAATCTTAAAAAATTGATTCGATTTTTCTTTAATTCACAGCCGAATCATAACGTTAGTTGATCCTAACAGATGACTCGGATATTGAAATAACATTTTGAAAGTTTGGTAAGTTCTGCAAATTGATCAAGTTTTTCCTCAATTTTTTGTAGCATGTTTTTTCAAAATATCTGCTTTCAGTTTTTCATGTTCAGTGAAGAAGTACAATGTGTATATAATTCAGTAAGCAAATTATAAAACATGAAAAATCTTAGAATAATTAAAATTTCTATTTATTTCCAGATAACTTCAAAAAATTCACTGAATCATATCAACTTACTGGATTTTGAATAAATTTTTGAAAATTGGGAAAAGATGTAAGTTTTTAAATGAAAGAAATAATGTAAAATGATTGAAATTAAATAAAGGTATCAATAAAGTTTTCATTAAATAGAACATACGGGTTTTAGTCATTAAATTTAAAGGAAAATTTTATTTTTCAGGAAAGTCAAAAACAAAATTTTTACAATTTTCGTAGTAATATTTTACTACCGATATTGTAAATAAATTTACCATAATTGTTGTAGATTTTACTACACTATAGTAAAATTTTTAAGAAAATTTATCTTACTATCATCATGGTAAAATTTTACAATTTTGTTGTAAGGTCTGAGCTTACAACATCGTTGTAAAATTTTCCATACAAATTTACTATGCGTTGTAAAAATTTTTCTTTGAGTGTAAAGAATATTCAGAAAAGACTAAATTTCATGCTGAAATTTTAATATTTCTGAAAGTATATTAAATAAATAAAACACAAAAAAAAATTTTATTTGCTTGCAGAAGTTAAAATTTTATTTTGGTTTTTTCTTGAGAGAATTGACAATTGTGTAGCATTATAATGATTTATGCAGAATGTAGATTAAAAGAAATCAATAAATATCCCAAAAATCATAGCTAATTTTGTTATAAAATTTCTTAATGTAAATAAGCCATCAAATTTGGTCCATCTGTGGTCACAGCTTCACGTTCTGTAAGTAAATTAAATTGAAAAAAAAATTTAGCAATAAAGATTTTTTTTAAATTTACTCTTTCTGCTATCTTCTTTCTTTGTTTCTTCACCAGCATCTTTGTCATCATGTTTCTTTTCACCATGTTTTTTCTCGCCTTCATCTTTCTTTACAGTTTCATCCTTGCCCTTCTTCTCACCTTTCTCTATTTTAAATTAAAAAATTTTATTTTAAAAAAGGTTGATAAAAGAAGTCTTTATGAACTTACTGTCTTTTGCTTCTTTATCACCTGGTGCAGCTAATGCAACAGCAACAACGCAAGCAAGTAACAAGAAAGCAAGTGTAAGTTTCATTTTTAGTAAATGTTTTGTTTCTCTTTTGAATCCAAAATTCAACTGATGGAAATTGAAGCATTTTTCAATGAATTTATAGTCAACTTAATTGTTCTTCCATGTCAGACATTGGTTAATAAAATCATTTTGGGATTTTTTTAATGAAATGTGAAAAACAATTGTTACAAAATTTTGTGACATTTTCATTAATGTTGTTTTTTTGAATGTTGTGATTTTACTACTAATTCAGTCAAGGATTCTGAAAATGGTAAAAGTAAAAGGAAAAAAAACTACTGATGCTGAAAATAATGTCTCCTCAAATGATACTTGTAAAGAACAAGCTAAGGCACAAAAGAAGGCTGCTAATGGTGAACACAAAGGAAAGAATCAAGATAAAAATCAAAGAAAAGGCAAGCAAATTGTCAATGATAAAAGTGATGCAGCTGCAACTAATTAAATTTTTGAAAATTTTGACTGAAGATTGAACAAGTTTTTGATGTTATACTTTGGTACAAAAAATGTTTTGAAAATAAAATTATCAAAAAGTTTCTATAGTTTCATTAAAATTTTTTGTATTTCTATGGTTAAAGATTTTTTGATAAAGTGTCTAAGATTTGGAAACTCTTTGATTTAATAAAATTACATATTTTTCTTTAAATACAATTAATTGAAATTGAATCAAGCAGAGATTTTCAATTCTTTATTTCAAGCAACATAAATATGTTCAATTCAGTGTTGTTATCGTAGACGTCTACGTTCAATGTAGATTCTACCGTAGATTTTGTTTACGTGTAGACGACGTCTACAATAACAACATTGGTTCAATTAAAGTTCTTCTTAAAAAACAATTAAATTCTTTAGATAAAACAAAACTTATTTTGATTTCACCATACAAATCATAAATTTCTTAATTTTATACATTTGATATTGTTCAAAAAGTTTTTTATTTGTCAATCGCAACTGAATAGGTCACAAAATTTTGTAACAATTGTTTTTCACATTTCATTTATAAAAAATTCCAAAATGATTTTATTAACCAATGTCTGACATGGAAGAACAATTTAGTTGACTATAAATGCATTGAAAAATGCTTCAATTTTCATCAGTTAAATTTTGGATTCAAAAGATAAACAAAACATTTACTAAAAATGAAACTTACACTTGCTTTCTTGTTACTTGCTTGCGTTGTTGCTGTTGCATTAGCTGCACCAGGTGATAAAGAAGCAAAAGACAGTAAGTTCATAAAGACTTCTTTTATCAACCTTTTTTAAAATAAAATTTTTTAATTTAAAATAGAGAAAGGTGAC
>JACWBX010001746.1:0-17907 GCA_014622435.1 Polypedilum pembai | reverse complement strand
GACATTATCCCACCTCAAGGATGTGGATAGCGATAATTTTTTATTGCAATTGTTAAGACTCGTCAGTTAATCTTCATCTGGAGTAATCGTTTTTCTCTGGGCTCTCGTTCCAAAGTACTATTTTCCAAGTAACATTGTACCGTTCCCATAGAAAATTTTCCTCCAGAATCCGAAAAACAACTTATCTTAACTCTTGCTGAGCAGTTAAGGTATCAAAACCTTATAAATGTCTGAAAGGTCTAGGTTGGGATCGATCCAGGGATCGTCGCCATCCTAGCTTTCAGAACAGTGCTCTTTAACCTCTCGGCTATCGAGGCACTCAACTGCTCGTTTTTCCTTTATTTATTTGAATTGATTTGCATAAATTAAAAAATCAAATAGTTCTCTTGACTTGATATGAAAATGTAATTGTTTTTGTAAATTTGAAAATTTCTTGCTTATTATTGCTTCAATTTTTTTAGAATTGATTTATTAAATTTTTGTCTAAACGTGCTAATTTAAAACAAAACTCATTTGATAAAGATAAAATAAAAAAGTTGAAATGAAACAAAATAAAATCACAATTTTTGCGTAATGCCACATTATAAAAATTATTAACAAAGGATTGACTAGTTTTTTCTGATTTTCATCTAAATAATCAAAATTTTCAATGTCACATTCACTTATAATTTCTAACGCTCCAAATTCACAATGCATGAAATTTCTGAAATGTTTTAAAATATTGAATTAACGAATTTTTTATCTTTTCTTCATAACTTACATTAATAATAATAAAATTAGAAAAATATAAATAATTTTTGTTTGATTCATTTTCTTTTATGATAAAGTAATTTAAAAATTAAAGAAAAAATAAATCAATAAACTAAGAAACTTTTAAATTTTTAAAAATCAAAAGTTTTCAAATTTACTTTAAAAGTTTTTAGAAAACAAGTAGATTAATTAAGGCGCCTTTTTAGTCGAAGATTATAGTGCATATTTTAAGGTTTTGAGAACTCATTGATTCTTTTTGGCATTTTCATCATCTTAGCTCAGTATGTTTGGCGATGAATTTTGAATTTGAATTCAAATTTATAATAGTAATACGAAAATAATTATTTTCTCTTATTAACATGTTCGTAAGATACTAAAAGTCAAAAAAACTTGAAAATTGACAAAAATGAACCTTTAATCAGTATCAAATAGCTCAAAACTTAAAAATAAAAGCCAAATGTTGTTTTAAGATATTTGTTATTCATTTTAAATGCAATAATTTTTACTAAATAATTTATTTATTTTAAAAAGCTGAAGCAAAATAAAGGTAATTTTATATGCAAAAAATCAGGTTTGAGAGCACCTAACGATCACAAATATAAATATATAGTTTTAAATTTAAATAATGAGCACATTAGTGGTTTTTCGGATGATAATGCAAAAAAACTTAATTTGCGCTGACTTTCATACAAGACTTTTGAATTTTGCATGAAATTTGAGTTTTGAAAGTTGATTAGAGTCCCAAATGACCAAATTTTACATTAGAAATTATCAAATTTGCAAAAATATTATCAAGACAACTTCCTTAAGTCTTCTATTTAGAGTCCTTCTGATTAGGTATTTGAGAGCAGAGAAAGTCCAATCGAGCTTAGGTTCGCCTTTAGGGATAAACCAACTTATTTACTGGAAAAATTCTAAAAAATATAACAATATTTTTTTATTTATTTTAAAATTTATTTTTTGAAAGCGTTTTGCTTAAAGTTAACAAAATAACAAAAAAGTTTTTTGAAATAAGGAAATTTTTGTATTCTATTCTAATAATGTGATGGCAAAAGATACAAAATTTGTAACCAAAAAAAAAAAAATTTAGGACGTTTTGGTAGACAATAAATTTAGGTTTAAATTTAATTTAAACCTTGGATCAATAAAAATTTGATTTTTACAGAAAACATTTACAAATTTTTAACTTCCTCTTGTGCTTTCTTTTCAGCATTTAAAATTTCTTCACTTCTCTTTTTCAAATGTTTCAAACGAACTTCATTAGCTCTTGACATTTCTGCAATTCCTTGCTCCCTCACTGATGCTTGACTTCGCCAAATTTTAATTTCATAATCATCTGACGTTGATATAAACATTTCATTGTCCTTTGGATTGAATGCAACTGAATTTACAACATCATTGTGAGGAAAAGATGCTAAACATATTCCATAGTAACCTAAAAAAATATTAAAAGAAAAGTTTTTGAGGTTAAAATTTCTTGTTTTCTTTTAAAATTTTTTACTTACGATCCCATAAATAAGCATGACGATCTTCAGCACCAGATCCAACAAAATCATCACAGACGTCCAAAAATATGAAAAAACATTCCGTACTAAAAAAATATAACAAAAAGATTAAAAATTTTTACACTTTTTAGAAAATTTTAAATTCTTACTTAGGAGTATAAGCTTTATGAGCTCTCAACATTGTTCCAACTTTCTTTAAAGTTTGCAAATCAATCACATGAATGTCAATTTCTTGAGAAATTGGTGGTGGTTCCAAAGGATTTGTGATGACACAATTTTGTGGCCAAGGTCTTGAATTGACATATAAAAATCGATGATCAGGACTCAAGCCCATGCCAATGATGTGTCCTTCCAAGTCAATCAATGCATCGACACCATCAAAACGATTTGCAACTGACTCAAAATTTGACCAATCTGGATCTGGTCGAACATCAGGAAAATGTTGAAATTGTAAACGTGCTTCTTCTGGACTGAGCTGTGCAATGATTTGTTCCAACTCACGACGACGTTTTTGCATTGCAATTCGCTCTTTAATTGATGGTCCTGGGTCAAGTCGCTTTGGAAAACTCGTTTTTAGAACTCGTTTGAAGCCAATTTGATGTGGTGTGTAAGTTTTAGAGCCAGTTGTGAAAATTAAATATTTTGGCTCATAAAGATCTTCATCAATATCTTCATCATCCATTGCCATGTCAACATCAATAAAATCATCAAGTTCTGAACTCGATTCACTTATTGTCTCTTCTAATTCTCTTCTGAATTCATCTGAATAATTAAATGGTCGTTCATAGTCAAAATTTTCAGGTGCATTGTCTGCAATTCGTATTTGTTGAGTTGTAGATGAAGTTGAAGGTGCTGTTGAGGGTCGATGAGCAAGGTTTGAGACTGGATTGCCAGATTGATGAGATAATTGAGGATTTTGTGATGTTTCTGAAGAGGAAGATGCTTGTGGTTGCGTTTGATCGTCTTCTTCAAGCCATGGACATCGAGCGATCCTAAAAAATTATTGAATGAGAAATTTCTGTTATAAATTCGAAATGATTTTTAAACAAAATTTCCTTAAAGTGAATTTTGTTTTAAAAGTTATTAAAATATTTTGTCACAACATTTTCTACGTAAATTTTCAAAATTTTATTATTTTTCAAGGTAAAAACAATGCAGCAGAAAAATTTGAAAAGTACAATTGTAAGTAATTTTGTGTTCTTAAATGTACGTTAACAATCTTTAGCTATGTTTTACTTCTTTTCAGAGTCCGAAACCGTTTTTCAACTAACTAAAATTTAATTCATTTTTAGTTAGTCGTGACTAACAAACCAAACGGCTTCGGAATCTGCTTCTTTCGTGAACTCTTTTCGAGCATCCTAGCCTGGAGAATTTCCACAACATTTTATCGGGAATTCAATGAAATTATTCACACGTTTTTCACCATACAAATCCCAATAAATTGTTTGGAAATGCACTGAGACTGTGAACAGAAATTTCTATAAAATTTACAGAAAATTTCAAAGTACTTTTTGAAGAATTCCATTTAAATATTGTATGAAAGTGTTGATTATTCCTTACGGAAAATTTCCGCAGAATTTTTCGTAAAGTATTTAGCAAATTTCCATAGAATTATCGCAAATTTTCCATGTGACTTGCACTAAAGAATAGTTTTAATTTTTTCAATTAAAAACTCACATTAAATTCCTAATTGACGAAGCATTTCGATTATAAAAATTGTAAAATTCTTTCATAACTGGAACATTTTCATTGTCAATTTCTTGATTAGCTTTACTAATCCAAACTGTTGATTTTGAGACAAGATGTGCAAGCCATTTGAGGTCACCAGATAAAATGTGTTGATTTGAAATCCAACAGCCGAAAATATCTAAAAATTTTAAACAAATTTACAGTTAATTAGTTCAAAAGAATTCTTTGAAATTTTAGAAAAATTTAATTTTTTTTCTCACCATAAGGTTTACTTTGTACCCTACATCTCAAACTAAATCCATCAGCCACACTAAAAACAGCAATTTCACCCGATGTTGAATTGAAACTTCCAAAATGTACACCAGATACCAACAACAGCGTGTCACTTCGATTCCATTGTGAAAATTGTGTATATTTCCAGCATAAATTTTTCATATCATATTTATATTTCAATTTTGCGGGAAAATCAGAAGTCCATACAATCACAAAACCATCTTTTGAGCAAGTGCTAAACATTTTTCCATTATTACTGAAACTCACATGAAGAACTTGATGTGAATGTTCCGTGAGAACTTCAGTTAAGACTAAAGGCACATTGTCAACTAATCTTTTGTATTCTGAATACCAATCTGGAGCATCTACAATTAGAAAGAAGAAAAAATCTTAATGAATATTTTATAAAATTTTTCTAAATTAAATTGTTTTTCAGAATTAAAAATGAAGAAAAACTCAACATTTCTCAACAAATACAGGTTTGAAAACAACGAAAAGAATTTCACATTTCACAACAAATTTTTATATTTTCTCACAAAATATTTGCAAATCTACCCAAATCCTTACAAAACTAAAGAAATCCTAAAGAAATTTCCAATCATTTCTAAATTTTCCTACAATTTTTCCAAATGGAATATTTTGCAAAAACAACAGTAAAGAGAAATTTTCACAAATTCTTAAAAATCTTCAAATATTTTCAAATTTTCTTACAATTTCTATCAATACAAAACAAGAATAGTCAACAAATAATTTATGAATGAAACTTGTTCTTCTTCTTTCTCATTTCTTGTGTAAATTTTGATTACGTTGTTCGTTTGTTTACTCTGAAATTTCATTAATTTTTATAGGGTTCGGCAACATGTGTATAAGAAGAAGAAACATGCGCATACTTTTTCTTCTTCTTACATGCATGTCGAACCCTAATTTTTTACTTTGTTGCATTTTTATTGCATAAATGAAATTGTAGACAAATGATTAATTATATTTCGCTCATTTTATTCTTAAACTCTCTCTTATTGCTTTTTCTCTCTCGTTGCGTGAAAAATTGCGTTCATTTTATTTTTATATTTATTTATTTATTTACACTCTTTCCCTTCACATTTTTTCATTCACAATGTGCAAATTGTCTATTTATATTATAAACGCTTAATTGAGAACAAATTACGTAAAACAAATTTCTTGTTTTCTTTAAATATTGAGAGATAATTGATGCAATGATTGGAAACTCTAAAGTGTTGATTTTTACTCTTTAAATATTTAACAAAATATTTTGTATTAGCACTTTTGTTTTGCTTTATGAATTTCTTCTGGCAAAATATTTATAAATCGCCTACATTATAACAAACACAATAACTATTGAGCATTTAAATAAATACTAAATCATTAGCATCAGAGCACTTGAATACATATTGAGTGTTGAAATGGCTAGCAAAAAAACTTTGAGCATCAAAAACCTTAAAGTCTAAGATTAAGCACTGAAACTTTAAAAAACTGAATAGAACCTTAGAATACTTAATAATCAAATGCTGAAGTTTAAAAACTTCAAAGCCTTAGGATTAGAGTTGAAATTCTCAAACAAATAGTGCTGAGCACTGAACACTCAAACACTTAGTGCTGAGCACTGACCATTCAAAAATTAAATGCTGAGCACTGAAACACTCAAACATTTAACGTTTAACATTGAAAAACTTAAACAGCTTGTGATAAGTTTTGAAACAATCAAATACTTAATAATGAGCATTGGAAAACTCAAAATAATTTAAAATGCATAATCCATAGTAGTTTGGGTAGTAGGTTCAGACATCACTTATAAATAGTTAATTGACTGAATAAAAATTTTTAAACTTCAAGTTTTAATCAAATTTTAAATATTTTTCAGAAAAATTAAGTCACTTAAATGGAAAATAACTCTGACGTAAAAAGGAAAAAGATAACGAAAATAGCGAAAGTGATGAAAAAAAAATGGATGATGACGAAAATAAGCGAAGAAGAGAAAGAAAGGAAAAATTTATTCAGGTTTTATTTTCTTAACTATTTCAGCATTCTGGTTTTTATTATGTATTCAGCCCAATTTTTTAGCGACATAATAAAGTAAACTTAGAAGCTGACAAACTTGTTTAAATTTAGTTTTATTAAATTTGTTTACAAACATGGACGAAAATGATGAAAATATTTAAAGGAAAATTAAAATGTAATTTTAATAATAAACACAATCATAAATTTAAAAAAAAATCTTTCGTCACATTTATTTTTCCTTTTAGTGTCAATGTTTGCTCTGTTTTTGTTATCAAGAATTGTTTTTTGAAAAATTCAATTAGTATCATCCCTTGATTTCTAAGCACATTGACACAAATCACATCATGAATCATCAACACTCATTAACTGCTAAATTCATCACCTTCTACAAGTTTCAATAAGAGAGAACTCTTTTCGTGTTTATTTTGTCAAGCGACCTTGACTTGGGCATATGAAACAAGAAGTTTATATTTTGTTTGGCATAATTTGAGGAATTTTTTTCACTTTTTAGTCTAGCTTGCTTTTGTTTCCGTGTATGTGATTTTTATTTTCATTCTCTTTTTTGCATGTGTGATTTTTAAAGAAAAAAATAAAGACAATTTATTGTAAATTTATGAATTGAATCGAAATATTTTTTGTGAATTCTGTCGATATTATTCCAATTAATGAATATGTCAGATTATAAAAATATTCATATATTTGATCGAAAATAGAATTTGACCATCTGCACAGATAAAATTAATTGATTGTCGTGACTCGTTATGTGACGTAATAAGCTTCAAATTGCAATAATCGTTTACAAAGTCTAACACTTCATAGTGAAGCTATAGAAATTTATCATCAAAAATGATTCATTTTCAAGATTTTGTTTCAACTTTTCCTTGCCAAATTTTCTATTTCTTACATTTTATTAGTAAATGAAAAGAGAAAATCAAGATCTGAGAACTGTTTTAAAAATTTTTGATTCCAATTTGATCCCAAATTTTGTAAATTAGCCATATTTAGGCAGATATTTTAATGAGCAATCACTTGTTTACGATTTAAAGCAAAGAATCAATCATAAAAAGTGACGATTATGATGGGAAAATCAAGACTTTGACGAAGGAATAAAATCGAGTCAAAAAATAATCATAGTAAGCAAAAAGAGTTCTCAGGCCTTAAGAGAAACAAATCTATCAAAAAATTTCTGAATTTCAATGTTTACTCTGTTTTTATTATCAAAAGTTCTTTCCCCTTGCAAAAAAATCAAAGTTTCTCACTGAATGTTTTTTTTCTATGAATAATTCATGAATAATTTCAATTTAATAAATCTCAAAAAGCTCATAACCATCACTTATAAAAATAAAATTAAATAAAGAGGAAGATTTTCGTGTGAATCACATTAAACTTCTTTTTCTTCCGATTCTTCTACGTTGTTTTTCTTTTCTTTTTTTTTTTGCATAGAATTTCTCAAAAAATTCGGTCTTTTGCAGAAAGAAGAAAAAAAGATTATTTGTGCGTTTTTTTTTTTGTGTAGAGACTGACCTTTAAGTGAATTTATTTATTTTTTTAAAAAAAAAGTATAATGAGAATGTTTGAGAAAAGAAGAGAAATAAAATTATTATGAAATTTGTATCAAATCTTGATTTTCTTGAAAATTCTTGATTTTATGTAAAAATTCAGATAAGAAAAAGTTTTTTTGTAATTTAATCAAAATGAGAATTGATGGAAATAAATTTTGTACTAAAATTTTTATAAAAATTTTAAATTCAAAGCTTAATGATTAAAAAACTCTTTTGTAACTAATTCTATGGATTTTTACAAAGCAATTTAAATAAGGAAACTAAAATTGACATAATTCTCTTTGCAACTCAACCATAAACTTCGAAATTTTTATATTTTATTCGTAAAAATCTTAATAATCAACATCAAAGTTATAAAGTCTTTCTGAGTCACGAATATAAAACCTCAAAGCATAAAATTGACTTGAATTTAAATCTGCTTGAAACACAGACAGAATGACGCAATTAAATCGCAATAAAATCTGCAGCTTTAAATTTGCATTGATTTATCAGTTATTGACCTGAGTTTTCATAATATCAACACAAAGAGCTAACTTTTTATAGAAGTGATGTCTACGCCAGTTTGTCATTGCAAAAATTTTGTTTTGAAGCGAGTAAATTTTTGATAAAGTGAAAACTCAAGTAGAACGAAAGTAGTGAGTGTAAAATGAAATTTACTTTTCGGCTTTAGGACTATTTTTTACAGAAGCACTAAACAATTTTTAGCTAGAGCTTCTCACTCGAAATCAGGAATTCGCAAAACGAAGATTTTTAAGAACTTTTTTCTCAAAAATTTTGTATTTTTTTGAAAAATTTTTAGCTATTTTATGCCAGGTGTAGACAAAGATTGCTCTTTTTTGCTTCTTTTGATTTATTTTGTTTTATTTTACTTTCGCACTAATTCATCCAGTATAAATTTCCAAAGTCCTGGTGTACTAGCACAATAAAGAGCATAAAAGATCAAATGGGAACAATGAAGGGGCAATTTGTTAATCTTTCTTGATTCTTCTTTGTGTGTCTATGCCTGGATTTCATGACTTTTTTAATGAAAAATTTTTCTCTCCAGGTTTCAAACATTTCTTCTTCAAATGTAGGAAAATTTTTATTTTTAAAAAAATAAAAACGGGATCGAGATTCCCAAGGATTTTCTGATCCCGAAAATCAACGACGATCAGGATTTTGTGAAGCCTTAGTCTTAGTATCAGATAAAGAATAAAGATTCATTTTGACATGTTTAGATAAAGCGGTTCTTGATTCCGCGTTTACCTTTCTAAAGCTTTTTCCGCTAAGCTATTGACAGCATATACTTAAAGTCTGGAAAATTGCGTACCTAAACTCTTATCTACTGACAACTTATTGTTGTTTAAAGGATTTACTTTATAAATCTAAGGATCTGTTAGTATCAGGTCCTCACATCTCTTGACTATTTTTATTGTTATTTTTATAAGCCAATTAACTACGGAATAACCCACAAAAAGTTTTCAAATTTTTCACCTTTTTCAAAAGATTACACAAAAAGTTTTGTTTATTTTTCTTTCTTCAAAAACAAAAACAAACAACAAAAAAGTCGGAGATTTTATCTTAGCTTATCACAGAAAAAGCCATAAACACATTTTCCACTTAAGTCTAGACGTAAATTGCTTTCATTAATCTTATTTTCGTTATCGCTTTGTATGCTATTTTTAAAACTTACTTGGTTTCAATTTAATTCCGTGATCAACCTTAAAATCATCTCTAAACTTTGACCTCCATAAAAGTGAATCACGCGATACAAAATTCCATCTTTTGCAACATTCAGAACAATTGAGAATTTCCCGAACAGATAAAAATTTAAAAATATGAATTAAAACATTTTCAGGCAAATATTTCCAATTTTCACACTCATCGATTGTCTCTAAGTCACTTTCACTTTTCATTTTTTTTATTATTTCTTTTAAATCATCATATTCCATTTGATAACAATTTTTATTTCACTTTTTCGTTGTAAAATCACATTTAAAGTCACAAATTACGCATTTAAATTTGCAAAAATTTGATTTTAAGAAAAATTTCTTCTTTTTTAGATAGAAAAATTTTACGATATTTTTTTTCTCATAGGTTACTGTGCGAGAGCTGACGAGAGATTGAAATGAAAACAAAAATTTTATTTCTATTTTTGAGAGTTTTGCAATTTTTTTGTTATTGTTGTTTAGGTAGTACTAGAATTTTCTCTTTTGGTCATGTTTGATGAAACTTATGTTTGTTATTTTTACCTAAAAATCATTTTGAAATTAATAAAATTTTTAATTTTTATTTTAGCATTGAGTAAAAATGTTTTTGATAATGAGAAATTTAAAAGGCATTGAAATTTAAAAAATTCTCATAAAGTTCCTGAGCAGAGTTTGAAACTGATTGAAAACTTTTTGTAAAAAATTAAATTTTAACTGGTTGAAAGTTTCAACTTAAAAAAAATTAAAATTTAATCGTTTAGTGTTTTGCTTTTAATTGGTTGAAATTTAGTTAATTTTTAAATTTTTGAAAAACAGTTTCGGACTCTGACTTCAGGTTTGAACACACAATATATTAAATTACTCTTTTTGCTTTGATTTGTTATTTTTTAGATCTTTATTGCTCATATTTTATTCTTTGTTTTTCTTTTTTTTATGTTTCCAAGCTTGAACAAAATAATCAAAAATTATTTTAGCTAGAATTTTTATTAAATTCATAGAGTTAGAATCCTTGATAAGCAAAACAGAGTAGTCATTGAAAAATATTTTTTTGTTTGAAAAGTAACAAAAGTATTTTAGCAATTTTTGATATTTTGATTTTTTTTGACGAAGTTCTTCTTTCTTGGTTATTTTGAAACACTTTTCAAAATATCAATGGATGGATGGATTTGACTTTTGGGCGGGTAGAGCTACACAGGCCACATATAAAAGTACTAAAAGCGATCGACTGTGCGGCCCATGATTGTCCGAAATAGCAAAAATAAATTAAACTCACATTTTCTCTAGTTTTTGATGATTTGAGATGAAATTTGAAAATATATGAAGAAACATGGAGATTTGTGGAAAAATTTGAAGATTTTCCTTCGTTATTAACTTCCTGAAGAAAAATTTTACTTAAAAATTTTGATGAAAAAATAAATTTTTATTTTAAACCGTTATAAAAAAATTTTAAAATTTTTTAAATTTAAACTTTTCTTCAGGAAATTTATTTTACCTGAAAATTTAAACTCTTCATTGAAGTTTAACAAACTTTTATTCAATGTAAACAAAAATCAGCTGTTTACAATCACAAACACACAAAAACATTTGTTTATCATCTGCTCAATTCGCTTCTCTCACAAAATTATTTTTATTTTACTCAATTTTCTCTGACTTCTTTGCAATTCATGAATTAATTTTTCTCTCAGTTATTCACGATTTGTCTGTTCATTGAGATAGAAGTGAAGTTTTTGAATAGTTTTGCTTTGTCAATTGCAATTTATTTCTAAAAGTAAACTTTTGTTATTATCTAAAAATATTTATTACAAAATTTTGTGACGTGGAACTAAAAGTGATTGACTTTAATGAAAGCTTAATTATAAAATAATCAAGTGAAAAATTAAGTGTAAACTTTTTGATTTCTAAAATTGTGAACTTGAGAAAATATTTCAGTTTTGAGGAAAGTTTTCATTAAATATTTCAGTTCTAAACTTCTTAATTTTTCAATTCTTTCATTAAATTTTTTAATTGTTTTCTACAGCTAAAAAATTAAACCTTCAAAAAATTCAAAAGAAAACCTTGAAAAAACAAACTAAGGAAATTTTTCTAAAAAATCTTCCAAGTAATAATAAAAAATTCCATTAATTGAAAAAATTCAATTAAGTGCTTTGAAAAATTTAATTTGATGACTCAGTTGAGAATCTTCGTTTCACATTCTCACAATTCATTGAAGAATTTTTTAAATTGAATTAAATAATTGACGAGGAAGTAGAAAATCATTTGAAGTGTTTCATAATTTTATTTGAACTAGTAACAAATTTAAAAGCGATAAAAAATAATAAATTAAGTGTTTAGAGGTGATAAAAGTTTGAGTTAATAACAATTTTTAGTTGTTAAAAAATAGTTTAACTGATAAAAAAGGAATTAAAAGTTAAAGTGAAAACAATTTAAAATCATAATATTGAATAAAGTTATAAAATAATAAAAAGTTTTAAAAAATAATCATTGAAAATGTCACTTGAAACAATTTCACCGAATCTAACTGAAGATCACTTGCATCAAATAATTCGTCAATTTGGTGGTGTAAAGTACACGTCATGGTCATTTGATGGAAATGCTGCTAAGAAAGGTGATAGCTATTTGAGTGAATTACACAAGGTCATTGTAACTGGAGATGATGATAAGGGGTGAGTAAAGAAACACGTGTTTATTTGTGAATTTTTGATAAGATAAAATAACTTTTATGTACAGAAATCGATAAATTTAAGCTGAAAAAAGTTTAATCTTTTCGAGGTGTTTTATCTTTCTGTATTTGTACGAAAAATAAACTTTTTTGATTTCAATAAAAATTAAATTTAAAATTTATCAGAATAGAATCAACTTTTTATAATGAAAGTAGAGAATACATTGAAATTCTAATGAAACTACCGAAAAAAATTTAAGTAGAGATTTTTTTTCTTATTTTTTTTAGCTAAGAAATGTGGAGAAAATGAAAAAAGAACCTTAATTGACTCTTTCAGAACTTTTCAAGATATCAGAGCATTTTAATGCTTTTAAAGCACTTAATCACATAAAAAATAAGCAGATTGACTTTTGTTACAATTTGCCTTGATAATATAATCTTTAGAAAGTTTAATGATTTTGATTTACAATATGATGTTAGTTTTTATTTGTAGTTCCTAGTGAAGCGGTTATTGTCGCCTAATTGCTACTTTAAAACTAAACTTTGCGTTTTAAAAACAGAAATATTATTTATATACGTTCATGGAGGTGCAAACTTTTGACATTTTTGAATGAGTTCACATTTCTTGTGTACATTTATAAAGTTAAAATTTATCTATTGAAAAATTCATTATTTATATTATATTAATTTTCTTTTAGAAAATCCATCTCAGTCCATCTTATTATTAAAACTTCACCAAAATCTGTCGGACGTCGTAAAACTTTTCGTTCAGCTGAATTTTTCCGCAATGAAATAAATTTCTACGAAATCATTGCTAAAAATTTTAAAGAATTTCAAGAGATCAAAAAAGATGCAAAATATCCATTTAAAGAAATGTCAACATGTTTAGTGTCACATTTGGATGGAGCAAATGATTTTTTAATCATGGAAAATTTAAACGAGTATGGTTACTTTCCAACATCTCGTCAGCAGTCAATGGATTTAAACTTATGTCGTTTAATCATGCAAACACTTGGAAGATTTCATGGCTTGTCATTTATCATTCGTGATCAAAGTCCAAATTTATTTGAACAAATTTCAGCTGTTCTTGAAGAAACTTATTATGCAGCAAGACTAAAAAAATGGTATGGAAATTTCATACAAACTCAAATTGATATTGCACTTGATGCTCTTGGCAAAATTTATGGTGGAACAGAAATTGAAGAGAAGGCTAAAAAATTCTTGACGGAAGGAAGTTTGTATGACAAAATGGTCAAATTTACACATTCAAGAAATCGTTTTAGTGTCATTAATCATGGAGATTGTGAGTTAATTTAAATTGAATTTGATTTTTAGTGTGACTTAAACTTTCTTTTATTTTACCAAAGCAAAGTTTTTTGAAAATTTTGATTCATAATGAAATTTTAATTTCTTAATTTTTCTCTCTTTTCTAATTAACTTCTAGGTTGGACTCCAAATTTTTTAATCAAAACAATCAAAGTTGATGGCAAAGACATTCCAGTAAAAGCTAAAATGATTGATTTTCAACTTGCTCGTTTTGCATCACCTGCTTTAGATATCAGTTTCTTCATTTATTCCTGCACAAGTAAAGAACTTCGAGAAGAACATTATGATGATTTGTTGAAAGCTTATCATGATAGTTTGAGTCAAATTGTAAAAGATTTTGGTTCAAATCCTGAGTTTTTGTTTCCATTTTCGGCTCTTGAGGTTAGTTTTGAATTTTTTCTAGGGTTCTGTATTATGCAAATAAGTAAAAGATTTATGCGCACAATTCTTCTTCTTATCTACATAATGCCGAATTTTAACTTTTTCATAATTTTCTTTGTATTTTTTAAATACATGGAAAAAATATTTTATAACTGGCATAAAGTTTGTCCCTATAAAGGCAAATTTAAAAACTTTTATCAAAATTTTAAAATAAAATCAATTTTATTGCACTTAAAAATTTTCTTTTTTCGAGTTTATAAGTTTGACTTTATAGAGACAAACTTTATGCCAATTATAAAATATTTTTCTCCGTGCATTTTAATCAAACCAAAACTGACTATTGACCAGTAGCAACTTTGCATTTAAAATATTTAAATTAATATTTTTCTATTATTTTCAGTCTGAATTGAAATCATTTGCACGTTTTGGTGTTGGTATGGGCATCGAATCAATCCCTTTCAGTGTCATGGATGACAGTGAGACTGCAGACATGGAAAAAATCAAAGGTGAAGAAGTGGTTCCAATTACTGATATTTGGATTTTAAAGAAGCTCGAAAATGTCAATGAACAACGAAGATTAGCTGATATTTTCAAACATGCTGTTGATCGTGGATATTTGGATTAAAAAATGTTAAAAGAAAAATCATTCTTTTGGTTTTTATAATAAAAATCAATAAAAGAAACTAGAAAAAAAAATTTTTTATTATTGAGTCCAAAAAAATTCTTCAAATATTTTCCTTCTTTCTCATAGTAACAAAAATCAGCTGTTCACAAATACTGAAACAAATTTTTTTTTATCTTCTCTTCAAACTCTGCAACTCAAATGTCTCTCACATAAAATTTTTTATACTCTTTATTTCTCAATTATTCAGTGTTCATATTTTGAGTAAGAAACAAGTCAAATAATTTTTTAATTTTTGTGCATTTTTGAATTTACAATTGATAAGAAATTTTGTTATCATCACAAGTTCAATAATCAATAACAATTGTTTCAATTTAAAGTTAGCTCAAAACGTTAGTAATTTTCAGTTTATTGAAATTTCTTTTACAAATTTCAGTTTTTAAAGAATTTTTAAGAAGTTAATTGAATTCTCAATGTTATTAAAGACTAGAAAATAAGAAATTTTGGAATAAAAGTGAAAATAATTCTCATAAAACTCCAGGCCTGGACACTTGATTGTTCTTTGACCTTTACTACTAACTATTCATGTTTTCTCATGATCTTTTTTTAAAGTATTTTTGCCTAGAAAAATTCTAATTTTATCTGAAAATTTTATTTCAGACTGTTCAAAATTTTATTTGATGATTTAGACAAAAAGCTCTCGTGACAACATTTTCATTTCAATTTATTGAGGAAGTTGTTCTAATTGAATTTAATAAATGACGAGGAAGTTCAAGTTCACTTGTACTGGATCAAGTTTTTTTGAGTTAGAGACAATTATTATTTGAAAAGTAAAATTGAGTGATAAAAACTATGAAAAGAAATTAAAATTTAAAATAAAAACATTTTTAGTTCAAAAAGTTGATTTAAAAATTCAGAAAAGTTTTTCAAATTAATGAGAAATTTGAATAGCATTGAAAAAATCTATCAAAAAAACTATTAAAACATCAAAAAAATTTATATTTTTTTGTTTCATACAAAAAAAAAAACATTTTTCATTGACTACTCTGTTTTGCTTTTCAAAAGTTCTAATTCCTTGGAAAAACTTATCAAAAATATAAGAAAAATTTTCCTTTTTAAAAAACGGAAAAACCTTATCAAATTACAAAAATATTCAAAAATTTAAAAATTCAAAGTAAAAATGTCACTTGAAACAATTTCACCGAATTTAACTGAAGATCACTTGCATCAAATAATTCGTCAATTTGGTGGTGTAAAATACACGTCATGGTCATTTGATGGAAATGCTGCCAAGAAAGGTGATAGCTATTTGAGTGAATTACACAAGGTCATTGTAACTGGAGAAGATGATAAGGGGTGAGTAAAGAAACACGTGTTTATTTGTGAATTTTTGATAAGATAAGAAAAATAATTTTTTATGCACATTATACAAGTTAGAAACTCAACAAATTGTAATCGAAAAAATTTTTATTTTCTTCAAAGCAAGGCATGGAAACTCTTTGATTTCTTGAAAAACTTAATTTTTGTAAAATAATCAACTGGAAAAAGGTGAAAATTTAGCTCGAAAAGGAAGATAATTTTGTCAAAAATCTAAAAAAGAAAATCACTTTATTATATTTTTGTAAAAAACTGTGCGCAGATTTCTTTTTCTCAAAAAGTACACTACAAAGAGTTCACAGACTTGTAATTTTACAATTCTTTATTTTTCATTTAAATAAATTCTAAAAAATTTTTCTTCTAGAAAATCCTTCTCAGTTCATCTAATCATCAAAACTTCACCCAAAAACATTGGCCGTCGTAAAACTTTTCGTTCAGCCGAGTTCTTCCGAAATGAAATAAATTTCTATGAAATAGTTGTAAAAAAGTTTAAAGAATTTCAAGCAACTAAGAAAGGTGTAAAATATCCATTCAAAGAAATTAATTCAAGTTTGCTTTCCTACATCGACGGAACAAATGATTTCTTGATCTTAGAAAATCTCAATGAATGTGGCTATTACTCAACTCCTCGTCAGCAGTCAATGGACTTGAACTTATGTCGTTTAATCATACAAACACTTGGAAGATTTCATGGCCTGTCATTCATCATTCGTGATCAAAATCCAAAATTATTTGAAGAACTTTCAGCTGTGCCAGAAGAAACTTATCATTCTGCTCGTTTGAAATCTTGGCATGGAAATTTTATTGACATTCAAATTGATATTGCACTTGATGCTCTTGGCAAAATTTATGGTGGAACAGAAATTGAAGCAAGAGGAAAGAAATTTTTAACTGAAGGATGTTTGTATGACAAAATGGTGAGCTATACTCATGCCAGGAATCAATATACTGTCATTTCACATGGAGATTGTAAGTTTGATGAAAATTTTTAAACTTTTGGATTTTTAAAGAAACAAAATTGATTTTTAGGTTGGACTCCAAATTTTTTAATCAAAACAATCAAAATTGATGGCAAAGACATTCCAGTAAAAGCTAAAATGATTGATTTTCAACTTGCTCGATTCTCTTCACCAGCAATTGACATTAGTTTTTTTATTTACTGCTGTACAAGTGAACAAATTCGTGAACAACATTATGATGATTTGTTAAAAGCTTATCATGATAGTTTGAGTCAAATTGTGAAAGATTTTGGCTCAAATCCGGAAGTTTTGTTTCCATTTTCTGCTCTTGAGGTAAGAAATTTAATCACAGTCAAGTTAAAATTTAAACCGGTGCATTTGTTTTTGTGTAAAATTCAAAAAATAATTCGCTATCTTAGCATATGTATGTATGAATGACGGGCTGAAACTTATCTGTGATAAAATTTCAATTAAATTTAAAAAAATTTTTAAGTTCGGCCATCTGTGCAGACATGGAAAAAACCTAGCTAAAAAAGCTAACACTGTGAATTTTGGTTTTATAAGCCGATCAAAGCATCACCTACAATTTCTAAAATTGATTTTTCGAACTTTTGCTTGCGCAACTGGCCGAACTCTAAACCGTTTTAAATTCTTAATTCATTTTTTGTTTATTTATTTCAGTCTGAGCTAAAAACTTTTGCCCGTTTCGGTGTTGGAATGGGCATTGAAGCAATTCCATTTAGTGTCATGGATGACAGTGATATTGCTGATTTTGATACAATTGAGAGTGAAGAAGCAATTCCTATCACTGACATTTGGATTTTAAAAAGATTGAAAAATGTTGAAGATCAACAAAGATTGGCTGACATTTTCAAACATGCTTTGAGTCGTGGTTATTTAGATTAAGAAATTATCAATGGCTAACAACGACAAAATAATTACTGTACAATTATGCAAAGATTTGTTCTGATTAAAATTTTTAACCGACTTTGCTTTACGATAAATTTTTTACACTCCTAAAAATCTACAGAAATTTACGCGAATCTGCACAGATATCATAAATTTCTGCATAGATTTGTACATTTCTGCACATTTTGTAC
>JACWBX010001745.1:45946-60023 GCA_014622435.1 Polypedilum pembai | reverse complement strand
AGTGCCTTGAAAATTATCGGCAACATTCAAATATAGCGGATTTGGTAGTGATGATTTGAGTTTTCTTACTGTCGAAACTACTCTCGCATATCCTCCAATACATTCACTTGGATCTTTACATGTATTTGCCATCATGTTTGTTTCCTCAAATCTTGCATGCATATCATTCAAATGAATTATGCTAAGCGGATATAATTCTTGAGAAGACACACATTTTAATAAAATTATTTGAATGACAAAAAATAAATTTTTAAGCCAATTCATTTCCTTATTTCTTTTTCAAAAGTCACTCACTTACTGAGACAGTTCGAATAAAAGTGAAAAATAAAAAAAGACAATAAGCATTCATTCAGGCTGATAATTTTTCTTATCAAAGAGCACTGAGAAGTAAATATGAGAGAATTAAAAACATTTTACTCTCAATTATCATAATCTCTCTTTGACTCATTGATTTTTACCACACTTTTATTATTGTCTATGGTCATGGTTGACTATGATTTCTGGAAATTTTAAATTTTATTTAATACAAAACTTTTTCAATATTTTGACTGATTTTATTCAAACATTTACATACAGGTTTTGATTTTTAATCACATAATTTTTTATTTCTTATTTATTTGTTATGAAACTCATTTTTATCATTTTAAAAAAGTAAAAATCTTTCTCTTAAACTAGACAAATTACTTAAATAATTAATTTAAAACTTTTTTATTCTTTCTTTGAATGATTGCTTGCTTCTTCTTTATCAACTTCTTCTTCTTCAGCAGCCTGCTATTTTCAAGAGAGAGAAATTTTAGGAATGAAAATTGAGAGTGAAAAATTTCTACTCACTTCTTCTTGTTCTTTTTCGTTCATCACTTTTATATAGAGAATGCTTGTGCCCATAAAAAGTCCACAAGCAAAACAAAATGTAATAAAGAGTGAAAACATCTCAGAGTTATCATCAATTCCCAATATTTTCACCATTTTTGCTGATTTCTATCTAGAATTAAAGTTGTTTTGATTGTAAATTCTAAGAAAATGTTTTTGTCTACCAATGAAAGAGAAACAGAGAGTAAAGTGCATGCGTAATAAAAATTTCTTTTGAATTCAAAAAATTAAACAACATTTTGCATATTATTATATTAAATTAAAGAAAAAGTAAACTATAACCAGTTTTCACAACGCAAAAATTAATATTTTTAAATCTTTTGGAAACTTGATTGTTAAAATTATTCGAAACACATCACATTTTAAAAGCCAACAAGAGCGAGACACAATTAGTGTTGATGATGATTATGAAATTTCACGAGATAAAAGATTTCTTCAAAAGCTTGTTTCATTTTACTGATTTGTCAATGTTCTTCTTTTATCATAAATTTTTTACTCGAGGCAGCTTTTTGAGATGAAGAGGCTTCTAATTTACATTTTTATGACTTATCAATGAAAAATTCAAGATTAGCACAAGGTTCTTAAAAGTTTCCTCATTGACTTAATTAATATTGACCACGTTGCACGAATTTTAATCGAGAAAATTATGTAACTGAAATTTATTAAGTGAAAGTACTTGATGCATCTTTATCCTTGAGCTTATTTTATATCTTTGAATTCTTTCATTTGCACTTTAAAACAGAAAGGAAAATTTATGTTATTGAATATTATCAATATGCAATGTTGTTTATTCATTCCATCACTCATGCTACAAGTTACTTAATTTTCTCTTCTCTCGCATCTGTATCATGTTAATTTTTATTTTAAATAATTTATTACCTTGAACTTATTTAATGATTTAATAAAATTTTTAAATTTTCTTCTTACTTCTTAACGATATGAAGTCACGATAAAGACTGATCACATACTTGAGAAGAGCAACGAAAACTTGCTTAAGAGAGAAGAAAAAAGACCAAACTTTTCTACTCTCACGACGAGTTTTTCGTTCAACCAGTTCCTTCGAAGAAGATATTCGAGCGGAAAATATCATTATTCATCGTATCATCAAAAGTAATTTTTTGCAAACCAGTTTAAAATTGATGAATTTTTATTATAACGGTTGAGAAAAATTTAATATTTTCGATACCTCTATAAATTGAAACTAAATATAAACATAGCAACGCATATTTTGATAATTTTAAAAATTAAAGTTTAAAATTTTATCAAAATGGCTCTTATTTCATATTGTGCTTAAAGAATATATAAAATTTATATATAGAAAGCAATTGAATATTTCAATTAAAGATTTTATCAAAGTATTCAACGCAAGACACATCGTACTTTGCAAAAAAAGTAAAAACTCGAGCTCGAGTTGATAAAAAGTTTGTTTTTCTTCTCTGCTTAGTTTTGTTTTAAATGTGAATGATAGATGTTGGAGAAAAACAATACTTTAATAAATATGTCTAATAAAGTGATGCTTATCGCGTGCGGTTCATATAATCCCGTAACGCCAATGCATCTAAGAATGTTTGGTAAGTAAAAAATTGTGAAATTATTTTTCGATTACGAAAATTTTGCAATATTTTATGATTTTTCTTAATTGTCACAGAAATTGCCAAAGATCATTTTACACAATTGGGTACAAGTGAAGTGCTCGGAGGTATTGTATCGCCTGTTCATGATTCATATGGCAAGAAAGGCCTCGCTTCACAAACTCACAGAATTGCAATGCTCAAATTAGCTTTACAAAGTTCCAATTGGATTCGAGTTTCTGAATGGGAGACACAACAAGAAGGTTGGACGAGAACTAAAATTACTCTTCAATATCATCAAAATTATCTCAACTCAATTATACGAGATTTGAATGGCATGAGTACGACTAATTTACCCAGCTGGGTTCCAGAAAATATTCGTCAGATTAAAGAACCAGTGCAATTGAAATTACTTTGCGGTGCTGATTTATTAGAGTCATTTGCTACGCCTGGCTTATGGGAAAAAGAAGATGTAAGTTATGACAAAATCTTCTTTTACATTAACTGTCACATGTTCTCACTTTTTGTTTTTACTGAACAGCTTGAAGCAATTCTTGGACAACATGGACTTGTGGTGATTTCACGTAACGGCTCAGATCCCGAGCGCTTTATTTTTGAATCAGATCTACTCAGTCAATATCGACGCAATATCACGATCGTGACAAATTGGATATCAAATGAAGTTTCATCAACCCTAGCCAGGCGCTTTATTAGTCGAGGACTCTCTGTAAAATATATTATTGATGATTATGTAATTGAATATATCAACAAACATGGACTTTATCGCACATTAACGACGATTTCTGATGAAACGTAAGTGAACACGCTCAACTCATTATTTTCGTTATTTGCCAAATTTCTCTTCAATCATTATTCGCTATTATTTTATGATTTCTCTCCTTTCCCCTTCTACTATAAAAATTCAATCAAGTTATGATGGTAGAAAAAGCAATCTATCTTTAACATGTATTTTCTCTTCTTCATTTCCAATTCATGTCTGAAACCAAACAAATTCCTTCTTATTGAAATTATTTGTACGTAACTAACATATGTAAACAATAAAGAAGTAAATTTATTTTGCCTCCAACATCAACAACGACTACGGAAATCAGTGTGATCGATTTAACACCTATATCACCAGAGAGTGAATCTTCAACGTTTAATGAGAGCTATGTAAAGAAGCAAAATGAAAAGAATGAAAGCTCAGCAGTGGAAGAATATGAAAGTATGGATGAGACAGATTTTCCACCTCCACCACCACCAATTGCATCTACAACTAAAGCAAGCTTAACTGTTGACTACATAACAGGCAGCTCAAGTTCATTACAGAAAGTATTTTGTTGTGCGTCAAGTGATGGAACGACCATTCGATTAACACGACCAGGAAGTGCTGTTCAAATTCATGGTGATGGAAAGGAGGATAATGAAAAAAGTGATAAGGTCAGTGAAAATGAACAATATGAAGCACAAACAAAACTTGTAAATACACCGGACGATGATTATGGAGCAGCTGATGATACTCCAACACCTTCACCTCGTTCACCAGAACAAATTGAAATAATTGCACCAGATGAAGATCAGACTGATTCTGAATCGCTTAATGCACCAATTTCTAAAGCACGCGGACGTTTTAGT
This sequence comes from Polypedilum pembai, assembly GCA_014622435.1. NCBI lineage: Eukaryota > Metazoa > Arthropoda > Insecta > Diptera > Chironomidae > Polypedilum > Polypedilum pembai. The sequence goes on along the minus strand of JACWBX010001745.1, from coordinate 55,947 downwards.
CCAAAAAGTTATGACGAAATGATTAAATTTGTCTTCACAGAGCACGGCATAAGGGTCATATCCGATAAGGAATATGTTGTTTAAGTCAAAAAAAGCTCTTAGTGCAATAATAATTATTTTTGAGGATGAACCTCATGAACCTCTTCATCTCTTTTGTGAAAGACGACAATGATTAATTGTCTTTCTTACTGGTGCCAATGAAAATTATTAGGAATGATACTTTATTTTACACGCTTAAGAATTTTATTGTGTACAAAATAATTTAGATGTATTCATGTGATTAGATTTTAACTGTGAACTTCTTCTTTCTTCTTCACTTTCTCTCTTCTAACATTCTTCTTCGTATTAAAAACTTTTTATCTATACGAATTTTTCTAACTGATGTCATTAGAGCATGATAATTGATTGATGAGAAATCCTTGAAGCTTTTTCCTTGATATCATGTTTCTCAAAAGTCAAACATTTATTGCTTCCGAAAAGCATTTTTTTGAAATTGAATTGTTGATTCGTATAGAATTGAATTTCATGACATTACAAAATAATCAATTAATCGATTCTTCTATATCTCTTTCCCTTTTTCTACACAAATATATCCCTTCTTCGTCTTTCTCTAATGACACAAATTATATTAAAAAGTAGGGTTCGACATTATGCAGACAGAAAAAAGAATATAGAGTTGTAAAAGTAGAATCTACTTTGCAGCTTTTAGCTACAGTAGCCAAATGACTACAATAGATTAGATTTCGGCTACTGATTACGGATCAGTAGTTTTTAAACTCTGGAAGAATTATGCGCATCATATTTTTCTTCTTGATTTCTTCCTTTAAAAAATGTACAAGCAGAAGAAGATACGGATAATCCTTCTTCTTATCTGTCAGAGTCCGAGAAAGTTTTTCCGACTAATAAAAATTCAACTAATTTTTAGTCGATTAAAAATAAAATGCTAATCGACTAAATTTTAGTTGAAAATTTTATTCGTCTAAAATTTAGTTGAAATTTAGCTAAAGATTTTACCTGGTTAAATTTTAGTTGATTTTTAGTCGATTATTTTAAGTTATTCGACTTTAACCGATTAAAATCAATTTTAGTCGACTAAAGTTAAAATTCAGTCGACTAGTATTTTATTTTTAATCGACTAAAATTAGTTGAATTTTAGTTAGTTGCGACTATAAAGCAAAACGGCTTCGGACTCTGTTATCTGTATAATGTCGAACCCTATTAGTAAAAGTCAAGGCAAGAAAACTTTTTGATTTTCAATTGATAACTTTTAGAATTTAAAAAAAAAATTAGAATCAAAGAGTTCAAAAGTTTTGCAAGAAACACACAAAAAGTATTAAAAACTTATAAAATTAGAGTAATCGAAAAGACTTTACTATTAATATATGAAAGGAAGAAAAACTTGTTCAAAGACAAATGAAAATTTATTGATATATGAAAAATCATTGCAATATCGTATTGAATAGAGAGAAGAAAATTTAAAAATAGATACACACATATTATCGTATATCTCTTTAAGTAAGCCAAAAAGTATTATAGACAAGATGATGATAATCTCACATGGATCGCACTTTTCCTTCCTTTTTTCTTTCTTACACTGAAAAGGGTGCTTATGAAAGCTCGGGAAAAAGTTTCTTTTTTGTTTTATCGATAGTCCGTAAATCTCTCATTTCACTTTCATATAATATGATTTGGGAATGTTTATGTGGGTACAGAAAAAGAGTTGTTATTTTACATGAAGGTTGATGTTGCTGTTACTGATGTAAGGGTTTATTTAGAGAATGAGTTAATTTACGTTAATGTTTATTTATCACTCTTACTTTCTTGATTAAAATGTTTACTGTAATTAATATCATACAATTACACGTGTTTTTGCATGATATTAAATTTTCTGACGTCTGCCAGCACACTTAACATATAATAAAGAGTAAATTATCATTAAATTTATCCTTGCACAAAATAATAGTAAGAGATATCTAATTGAAGAAGCGCATGACGTTAGATTAAAGCACAACAGCACATAATTTAAAAACTATTGTACTTTCATTTCTCTTTCGCTTCATTTTCGTCACTGATCTAAAATTGTTTGAATGACTCATAGGAAAAAATAGAAACGCTCAATTGAAAATTTTCTTTTTTCTTCTTCATTCTTTTCACTTTTGTATATGCTTGTAAAAGCACAAAAATTCACTTCTTAAAAAAAAAGTAAGCACGTGTGTCTGCACAAATAAATGAATGATATACATGCATGCATGTGCTCCTCAATATTATTAATGTTCTTTTTTTTGTTTTTATTTTAGGTAAAAACTCGTAAATTTAAAAGGATGAAGCATGAGAGAAGAATTTAAGTTGTTTATTCCTTATTTTGTTAACTATGCCACATTGACAAAGACATTAAATAGCAGGAAAACTATTGGTTGTTGTTCAGGTTCCTATAGAAGCTTTTAATTTTAGTTCTATTTTTTAAATTATTTAAATTTTCTATTTCAAGTCAATTACTTAAAAACTCACACCCGGTGCATGCTATTAAGTTATAATTTTTATAGGATTCGGCATTATGCAGATAAGAAGAAGAAAATTATGCGAATAATTCTTTTTCTTATCTGTATAATGCTGAAACCTAATTTTTTGATAATAAATGAATCATTTTATTAGATGATTTTATTTTATCAAAACATTAACTCTTTTCTTTATTATTAATCAGTTTCAATTTCTAAGGTAAAAAATTTTTAGTCAGTTTAGATCATATTGTATGGCTGTAGAATGAGTGATTGTGTGTTGTCATTATTTAAAGAAAAAGAAATATATAAAACATGCAACAATTTATTGATTATTTAATGACAATTGTGAGGATATACAGATAGAGCTGATTTGAAAACTTTGTAGTATATAAATTAATTAAAATGTTTTAAAAGAAAGAATTGAGAATACAATAAAAAGGTAAAAACTTATTGTGATTATTCTAGAAACGTAATTTAATATTGATCTTTATTCACTCTATGTCGTCATCAAAGTCCTTTTTTAACTTTTGATTTTGTTTCTTTTGGCACATCATTACATTCGCACCAAGGTGTTGAATTTTTATCGCATTCAAATTTTACATTGAGTATTGTCAATTTTATGCCATCAATTGCAAGTTCTTTGCGTGAATTGATATTATATTTTAGTGTATTAAGTCCAGTCTTCTTATCACGTTTTCGAGTTTCATCTTTTTGATTATAACATTTTGCAGTATCTCGCCGTCTATGTAGTCTATCATGATTATGTAAAAATGTATTGCTCATGTCTGTTTTAATGTTTTCTGGTCGATAGACTTTTATAGATGCATCTTTAAGTCTCACATAGAATTCATCATCTTCTAAGCCCCAACCCCAGTATCGATTACTCATTCCATTAACTTTCTCAAAATGTTCATTTTTTATTAACAAGATGCCACCAATAAATGATGGATAATTATATTTTGGATGAAGTCCTGGCGCTGCTATATGCATCACTCCATCATGTTCAGGATAATCATATTTCAGATCTTTATTGAGTGGCAAAAGATCAACATCATGCATTGCAAAATAATCAAAATTATCTTTTGTATACAAAAAACCAGCATTTATCAATGAAGCTCGATTGAATCTATATCTATCAACTTGATTGATTACAAAGATATGATGAGGAATTTCTTGATCATTTAAAAATTTAGTCATATACGGTGCAAACTCAAGTAACTCATCAAATCGATCACGAAATGGAACAATAATTGCCAATTTCTTCTTATTCTTATATTTGTTAACTAAAGCATTATAGTATTTCTTATTCTGTATATCATTATAAATTGAATTGTGAGTTTCTATGTAGTTTTCACAATTACATGAATCTAAAAATAAAATGTTAAATATGCGGGTGAACAAATTTCTTCGTATAATAACAAACCTAAAGATAATGGAAGAACACTGATGATACAAGTCAAAATTAATGAAAAGATGATACAAATGCTAAGCAACTTCATTGCATTTGTCTTTAAAATGGTCATTTTGTAATTTTTCTCACATATTTGACTAGAAATTCTACGATTTATAAAATTTGTACAAAATTCTTTTTCTTCTATACTTTATGAGACCTCTCTAATTTGAAACCGATAGCTGAATTGTGCTTAATAAAATTGTGTATACACAAAAAAGTACTTATCGCGGTAGTCGTTGAGTATTCTTCAATTTCAGAGGTCAATTTATTTCCAAAATGTCCACTGAATTGAGTACTGACGATCTGATCTATGCCTTTGTCTTGATTCTTGGCATTAGTTTTGGTGATTATTACCGAAATATAAGTGGTATTTCAAAGAAAAAACTTATTGGAACGCTTTATGGCTTGACGATTATTCTTTTTACATCGCGACTTCAATCACTTCACATCTTCTTTTCATTTTTCATCAGTTGTGTTATCATCAAAGTCAATGAAAGGTGAGAAACATTTTAGTTTTAATCATTAAAAACTCATTTTGTATTATTTTGTAGGAAATGCCATTTGATTGTTTTCTGGTTTATGATGGGATATTTACTGTTCGTTCGAAATGCTACTTTCTTTGGATTTTCTGCTTTAGGTGGTCATGCAAACATGATCCAGATGATAATGACATTGAAAATCATTGGATTTGCATTTGAAAAGAACACAGTGCTGACAAAAGTCAAAGATGCTGAAAAGAAAGATGAAAAAGTTGAATTGAATATTTATGAGAAGGCATTGAAAGAAAGTACAACTTTAGAGTTCTTCCATTACTGCTTCAATTACATAGGATTATTAACTGGACCATATTACACTTATAAATCATTTTACGATTTCTTCAACATGCCATTTAGCAAATATGCTAATTGTTGGAAATCAACTGTTGAGAGACTTAGATACGTTCCCATTTTTGTTGTTCTTTTTCTTACTGCATCATACATTTGGCCACTCGAATATGCTTCAACTAATGAATTTTATGAATCTCGCTCTGTACTCTATCGTCTTTTCTTTGTATGGCCAACATTCTTTATTTTCCGAATGAGAATATACAGTGGAATAATTTTAGCTGAATGTGTATGCATAAGTGCTGGTTTTGGCGTATATCCCAAAGAATTGAATTCAAAATGTGGTCATGGACCATCGGAAAAAATTACCAAAGATATTTTAGACAAAGCTGATAAAGTTGATTATGATTTTAAAACAGTTGAAAATATTGATGTAAGCGGTGTTGAATCATGCTTAACATTCAGAGAAGCAATGAAACATTGGAACAAATGCATTCAGTATTGGCTAGCAATTTATATTTATAAAAGATTTCCGAACAAAAAATATCGTGTGATTGCAACAATGATTGTGTCTGCTTATTGGCATGGTGTACATGCTGGATATTATTTTTGTATTCTTGGACCTGTTGTCTATCTTCCAGTTGAAGATCTTTACATGAAATTATTTAAATCTGAAAAACCACAGATACAGTTATTTTATAATCTCATTACCTGGATTTTGAAATTCTTCGCATTTAGCTATTTAGGAACTGCTTTCTTACTTAAAGATGTCAAGAAAATTTGGTTCTATTATGGATCTGTTTATCATTTTGCTTACATTTTCTGGGCTATTCTTTATGTCATATGTTTAGTTTTGTGGAAACGAAAGAAAAGTGCCATAAATAGGGCTGAAAAACGAATAGAGGCTATTATTGCAGAAGGGAAAAAAGAATCTTAATCCGTCTTATTTGATATTATTTTTTATCGTACTTTTATGATATTTCAAAAGATTTAATAAGTCATTCTCATTTTATGTACTTTTTATTTAAAGTATTTGTGGTTTGTAATAAAATGTCAATCGAATATAAAAAATGACACATGAATAAAAAATTAATTTATTAATAAAAACTTATGTAAATAACTTAAAATCACAAAATTTATTGAACAAAAAATTCTCGAATGTTGCTGTTTTTACAGTAAAATTAATCAATCGAATCAAGCTGCGATAATTCTTGTCGAGTTTTTAACTCTAAAAACTCTAAATCCTCTTTTGTTAGTTTATTTTCGTTTTGGCTTTTCAATTTGTTTAAAATTTCTAATCTTTTTGTTTCAAAAGTTGTTGCATCAATTCGTTTAAGTTTATAATCTTCATTAAGTGAATTTAACTGCTTTTCAAGCTCATCCTCAAGCTTATATCCGAAAATTTTTATAATTTCTAATGTGTTGAACGACATGGCAATTGTTTTTCTCAGCTCTTGCTTCAATGTTGAAACTTTATTATTGACTTGAGTCTCACCCGAATTCATTCTCTCAAGTGTTTCACTGAATGCTTTTGTTTGATCCAAAAATTCTGCTTTAAGCTCATTATACTCTAAAATGTCCATTTCATGTCTGCAATGCATAAAAAAGTGGTTGAAAATTTTTAATTTTAATTTATTTTTATATTTTTCTCACTTTGTCTCTTCTAAATCAACAATTTCATTAATCAATCTTTTTAACTGATTTTCTAAATTCTTTATTAATTGCATTTTTTGTTCCATAGCTGTTTTTTAAGTTGAAAATTCTTTTTTTCTTATCTCTATTGTCGGCAAATAAACAAAATATTTGTTTATGTTATGTTAGTGAGGAAGCGGTAAAGTTTGAATTTTTAAACATGGGAGAAATTAAAAAAATATAAATTTTTAGTTTAAAAGAAAATTTTTCTTCAATAATTTAAATTTTAAACATTTTGAAGTAAATTAAAAATTAAATTTCTCAACATTTAATGTTAAATTAAAAACTTTAATTTTGAATAAATTTAAGTTATGTTTATTGAGCTGAATTATTGAAAATTTTATGATTTTATCAAAATTTCAAAAAAATTTATAGTTTTTAAAAGAATTTTCAAATTTTAAAATTTTTATTTTGAAATTTTAAATTTTATTCAAATTTTTAAATTTATTTTTAAAATTTTTATTTCTTAATTTTCCAAAACAAAGTTAACTTTGAAATTTTGTAAAATTTAAAGAACGTTCAATCATCTCAGAATTACCGAGATGACAAAATTCATCAATTCTCGAATCTTTTCTTCACTTTATTTAATCATTTAGTTTTCTGATTATTTTAATCACATTAAATTGTATGTCAACAATTTTCTCAATATTCTTATCGAATTATGTCATAAAACATAATTAATCAATTATTGTTTGTAATTTTAATTATTTTCAAACTGTGAAATGAAAAATTTTTATGTGTAACAACAAATAAAGTTTTAAAATTAAAATCATATCATAGAGAGAAGACTGTATATCAAAAAGTCTGTTTTAAAAAGTATTCTGCAATGTATTAGTAGTCTGTTTTCTGAGCTCGTTCGAATCAATTGTGGAATTCGTTTTCCTCTTCACATTTAATTTTTGAATTTTAAGAGAAGAATTCAAGAAAGAAAAAAAAAACACGAAACAAAAATTCACATGTGTTAGTGTTATTATTGTTGCTTCTTGCATTTATTTTATTTGAGAGATCATTTATATTTTTTTATACACACATTTTTCTCAATATTAAATAACTACACACACTCGCGAAAGAATTTTAAATATATCTATGAAAAATTATTAAATTTTGCTAAAATAAAATTTTATAAGAGTTGAAAAAGTTGAATTTTTTATCAAGAAGGAAATAATAATTTCACAACCAGCAACATTCCTGTACCTGTACTGACGGTGAGTCATTATAAAAATAACCATTTACAATATGTGAAATTTATCCGCAATACTTTTATTTAAAATACGACAATCGTAACATTGTTAAGATAATTAAGATGAGAAAGGAAAAAAAGTTGTTTTTTTATGACTGTGACGTGATATCGTATTCATCTGTATATTTGCTTATATGTGTTTAGAGATACATTCAATTATTATTTTTGTATTAGGCAGATTTTGAGTTTATGGCATTTAGCTAGTTGAATTTTTTTTCTATATTCCAAAAGTGTGAGAGAAAAAAATGAACGGAAATTTGCACCGGTACAATGAAAAGTATGAAAAAAAAACCCAAAAAAAATAAGAACAGATGATAATAATTGCAATTTTTATAATACACAGTTGATACATTGCTCTGATAACCGACTCTGTGTATTTTTATTTTTCTCTGTCACAAACCTCATCAGTCATTTCTCATTAATTTCAATTTCATTTGTTGCATACACGTGGCTCAAATTTTTTTCCCACTTAATCTCAACTTAAATGACGAAACTTTTCTAGTTTCTCGAAAAAAACAAAAATAAAAAATCTTGCACTGCAATGTGACAATGGAAAGAAGTTAAGAAATGCGAATAGAAATAAAAGAAACAACCATAACATAATTGTTCCAAAAACACAGTCACGGAAAGTTTTTTTAGAAAGTTCCTCTCCTAAACATTCGTGCATTCAAGTCGTTTTGGTCTACGACCACAAATCACAAGTGACTTTGAAGCATACAGCGCAAAAAAAAAAATCTTAAATATGCGAGAACAAAAAAAAAGTTGAAATGCAAATAAAAATATAGGGAAAATGAGAGTAAGTTTTAGTTGTATGAAAGAGAGAGAAGAGCAAATAGATCTTATCACCTAATTTACTAGATAAAGTGTATGTATATATATGAATTATGTAAATAGCAATACAGTAACTTCAATTTTCATAAATTTCGTGTTTCCGTTATTCAACGAAAAGAACCTACAAAGTTCAAGATAAAAACGACTACGACATATGCTCTCTACATCCATTTAGTCAGTAAATGAATATATTTTATAATCATAAATGATGATAAATAAAAAATACTCTATTGTAGTCGTATGAATGAATAAATGAAGGTTTAGCTGCCGTTATGACAAATATTTTATTATGGATTTTGATAACATGCTGCTGTTGTTATTGTTTCATATTAAATCTGATTTTTACGGTTTTAAATGCTGATAGACAGTTCATAAATCTCTCATAATGGCATTCATTACTTATTTAATGCATTTTAATCCATAAATCTTTTAATGGACCACAACAGCTATGCACGAGCAAAAAAAGTTTGTTTCTTTTCACTCTTTCACTCACTCTTCGTTGTCGATTTATCATATATGACTAAACCGCATTTGTCGATTGCATAAATTTGTACTTTTGCTTTGTAAGGGAATTTTTTGAGCGAGAAACACAAAAAACACGGAAATGTGAAGAGAACCACACAAAGTGTACATGGTTTGCATATTTTGCAAAAAAGATTACATTCATGCTACTATCAAGTGAGTGACGAAATATTTTTATTTCTATTAACAACATTTATTGTTATGAATACAATCTTGTCTCCTATCCTATCTCTCTCATCTCCTTATTATTATTGCCATTGAGTAAACATAATTTTCTTATTTATTGAATTAACTCAATGATGAAACTGTTCATGTACATGTGTACATATTAACACATATATGTGTGATATGTTTTTGCATTTTCTTTTCATGTGTTATGCTGTAATCACTTTTTTCGCTTTATAATATCATTATCATTTGTCATTGATGTCCTAAATTTAGTTATATACGGAAACTCTAACTTTTTATTTATTGTCAACGCTCACAATTTTGTTGATGTGATGAGAAGAAGCTTTAATAAAAAAAAAGAGAAACTTTTACTCAGACTCAGGCGTCAGATTGTAAAAGATTGTAAGAAAAGAAATTTACGATGTGCAGATAACATAAAGATGTGATGAATAAAAGTGGATTGTCTCGGTACTTATGCAAATTTACAAACGCAATTTAAAGAGCAAAAAAAGTAAATAAGAAATTATTATAGGGTTCGGAATTATGCAGATAAGAAGAAGAAGTATGCGCATAATTTTCTTCTTCTTATTGATTTTTCCATACAAAAATGAATAAGAAGAAGAAAATTATGCGCATACTTCTTCTTCTTATCTGCATAATTCCGAACCCTAAAATTATAGAATTTTATCTTTAAAAATTTTCCAAAGATGATTTCTTTATGATTATTTGCGTAGTTTGTATGATAAATGTGTAAATATTGAATTTTGAGCTTT
>JACWBX010001745.1:21458-39882 GCA_014622435.1 Polypedilum pembai | reverse complement strand
ATAATTGTAATCAGTATCATCTCGTATAAAACTGAAAATATTTCAAACCAGTAGATTAAAAACTTTTCTTTTTATGAATTGTTTATTTATTTTGATCCGTTAGTGGGGAAATGATTAATGGGGAACTGATCGTGGGCAAGTGTCGCAGTGGGCAAGTGATTGTGGGCAATCGTACCAGTGGGGAAATAATCGGTGGGGAATTGATTAGTGGGAAAATGATTGTGGGGAAACGTCACAGTGGGGAATTGATCGTGGGGAAACGATTGTGGGCAAATGATTAGTGGGGAACTGTACGATTCCCGATGAAAGGTGTGTATTTTTGGAAAAAGTGAGTGAGTGTATTTTTTATGAAAGGTTGTTAGTCAAGAAATAGTAAAAACACTTTACATGTCTGTCAATAAAATCAAATTTTGAAATGTTTATTTTGATGTAAAAATCACCTTTTTGGAATATAACAGCTTTTTAATGTTTTGAATTTTTTTTTTCAAGTCTTGTTTTTTGTTTACAACAACAACAAACTTGAAACTTTAGCCTTAATTTTTGTGAAAATTAGTATTAAAGTATTTCAGATTTAATTAAGTTAATAGTTAATATTCTAGTCAAGCAAAATACTCTGAACGTTTTAGTTTATGAGCTAAAAAGCAAAAGGAGAAAATTGCAAGGTAAAAAAATGTTTTCATGATTCATAAGATCATAGAAATAAACTTTCAAAATATTCGCCCATCCCGTTTATGTTTAAGCATTAGTTTATGGTTTAACCGTGTGCCATAATAAGCAAATAACACGCGTTGATAATCAAATGGCTTATAGAAAATCCATTTAATCAGTTTTAAGAAATCCAACATAAAAAAATGGCAGCAGAAACTGTCGTCTTATAATTTGACTTAATAGCAATTAAATATCATTAATTCATAGCTTAAAGAGACATTACATTAAAGATTATTGCGATTAAGATATTTAAGTAGTTACATTGCTTTGTCTTTATATTTTATAGCCATTACAAATTGAATTTCATACTTAATAATTCTCATTCATGTGGTAATCAAGATTTAAGTTCAAAGTTCACCAATAACACTGTGATCAATACAATATTTTGATTAGACAGTATTATTTCGCTTTCATTATAATCATAAATGTATTATATATGTAACTCTTCCAATATATTACTCAATAATAAGATATCTTAAGAAAAAGCATATACACACATTGCTATAATATTTTTACATCGAGACGGAAACAACATAAGAAAGAAAGAAAGAAATATAGGCAAGCGGTAGTAAAAATATAATCAATATACGAAAAGAGCAAAGAAAAAACTTTCTATTGCGTTTTTGCGCCTATACTTAATAGCAATACTTAATAATAACAGCTAGCCAGGCAAAGTAGCGAAGTTGCTTTGTCGGGTTGCTTGCTGCTGCTTGGTATAAGTATTATTGAAAATAAAAGCAACATCGTTGTCGTGTATTTTTTTGAATGAAAGAAAAAGAAACGAAACTGAAAGAGAAGAAAAGGGTCAATGTACGTCTGATTAGATAACTTTGATAATAAACTTTCTCAATGAAGTTACATCGTATGCATATGAATCTCGGTTTTTGTTACTAATTCATAAAAAACTGCTGAGTCTCTGAACTGCGAAAAAAAGATTATTCAAATACAATTTTGTTGTGCGTGGGCATGGAAGCATTTTTTGATAACGAATTTGATGTTTTATTTTTTATTATTGTTATGATTAATGAATAATTTGTTGATGTTTATAAATGACGTGAGAAAATTTTTAATCTCAAAGTCTGATCTTTTTAATGAATGATTTTTATTGGAAAATATTGGAAGAAATCCTTTTAAATAGCTTTTTAATTTAATATTGTGAAATTGAATTAATTGCGCTTCGTTTTCCCTTCACTCACTTTTCTAAAATGTGTGTCAGTGGTCTTATCATTTGCTTCTCTCGCATTATTCATAAATCGCAAAACAGCAGCAACGGCGGCGGATTAATGCTTTTAATTGCGTACTTAAAAGTGAATAATCTCTTGTTTAATTTGATACAAGTCTTGTGATTCAAATGAAATTAACAAAAAAAACTCTATGCTGCTGGAATTTCCGAAAAATTGCGCATTTCATTCATAAAATGAACTTTATTATCGAGGAAATGACTGACGATGATTTTTCTGTTCTCAGCTATTGCCCTCGTCTGTGTTCTGCTTATGCCATTTCTTCTTATCACTTGTGGCCTTTTGTAAAAATAAAAATTCTGTTTCTGCTGGTTCTAGTGTACTGTGCAATGATAGGCTAATGTAGGTTGTGTTGTTGTTTTTATTTTTAGTGTTCGCATTATATTTTACAGTTTTTATTGCAATCAAAGTCGTCACATTTGTTTTTTGTGGGAGTTTTCATAAACATCTCCGTAATAATTTTTTTTCTCTCTGATTTAATTTCATTTTAGATTTTGATTCATCACAGTGTGGACGTATAAAAAGTAAACTGCGTGAAATTAAAAACAACTGCTACTAGAGAGTTTTTAAAGTTTATTAACATCAATTATTGTAAATAATTCAAAGTGTGAGAAAGAATTAAAAATTCACGACACTATGTCAACGTTAAAGTTTTGGAATAAAAATAATAGTGAGAGTAATGACACAAAGACGGAGGCAAAGAATGCAAAAAATGGTCAACGAAATTGGCTTCATGCGCCTGATGCTCTCACGAATGGACACGTTGCATATCTAGTCAAATTTTTGGGCAATACACCAGTCGATCAACCGAAGGGAATTGAAGTAGTGAAGGAGGCCATTAGGAGATTACAATTTACGCAACAAATTAAAAAGGCAGAGGGAGGAAATAGCGTCAAGATGAAGAAAGTTGAATTGACAATTAGCATTGACGGTGTTGCCATTCAAGTAAGTTTCAAGTTTTTTTTTCTTCCTTCCTCACAATTAAGTAATTAACAAATGCAATTTTCTCTTTTCTAGGAGCCACGAACGAATAACATTTTATATCAATTTCCATTACACAAAATCAGTTATTGTGCCGATGAGAAGGGAGTGAAGAAATTTTTCAGTTTTATCGCAAAAATGGGAACTTCAGTGCAAGCACATACAAATGGCGATTCTACAAGTATAAATACATCATCATCATCGTCTGTTGGAAGTCATACAGGCGGAACGGAAGAATCTCACGAATGTTTTGTTTTTATCTCGAACAAACTCGCTTCCGACATCACATTGACGATTGGACAAGCGTTCGATTTAGCTTATCGTCGCTACATGAGCGACAGTGGAAAACAATTTGAAATCTCGAAATTGCAATCGCACAATAAGATACTCGAGAATACTGTTCAAGTATATCGTAATCGCTTGCGGGAAGTTTCAGAAATTCTCTCGAAACCAGATCTGGATAAAATGCTATTGCGTTTAGGCATACGAGATATATGTGAAGTGCAGGTCACTGAAAATGCCAGCGATGGAAACAAGACGCCAGACTTGGGTATGTATTTATTTTTTTTGTTCATTGTGTATGACGCAAAAACAATTAGTTCATTCTCTTATCAGCATATAATTAACATTTCGATATTTTTCGGTTTACATGTTTTAGGCATTGATGTATCGCAGAATGATGATCAATTATTGATTGAGACATCACCGAAAAATACTTTTGCGCCAATTGTGCCTCCTCGTAATCAGATTACAAATACTATTGAAGCTCTCAAACCAACTATTGGCACGAAATTAGAAGGATTGAATTTGCTCAATTCTGATTCAGATTCAGACTTTGATCCACGTGCTGATGAAAATGAAATGAGCAATGGTTCGAAAATTTCGAATGATCTGTTTGGTTTTGAGCCATCAAAAATGAATGGTGGACATCAACAGCAATTTTTCAATTCGGGTAGCTTTGCTGATGGTACGACTAAAAATTTGACTTCAAATGGTCCAACTTCACCACCTCCACTATGTAATTTTGATTTATTAATTTTATTTTCATAATAATTAATTTATAATTGAATTTTAGTGGCTCCACCACCAAAAGTTGCAACACCAAGAAGGATTGGAGGCGGTCAAGATTTATTTGGATCAGATCCGTTTCAACCAATTACATCGAAGCCATTAAATGTAAGTTATAATTTTAATTTTTTCTTTTTATTTCTTAATTAAGGCAAAATAATTTTAAAAATATGATCAGGAATTAAATGGCATGAATGATGAATCTCGCAATAATATTGTTAAGGATATACAAGCATTTCAAACGGATCACTTTGACAATTCGATAGTGACAAGTGAAATTCATCCAAATAATTTTGATTCTGCTAAAAATCCTTTCCTTGAATCGCCAATCAAAAAATCTTCCAATTCAAAGCTTCCATTTCCAAAACCAACAGAAATGTTTATGACAACGAAAAGCAATCGTTATGATGTCTTTAAAGATGAATTTGTTTCAAATGGTCATGAGAATTCATCCGAAATAGTGCATGAGAAAAAGACTGAAATGACGAAAGATCCGTTTCAAGATTTTGCTGTTGCTGCATTTAGTGAATTCAAAATTGACAAATCATCTTCCTCGCTTCATGAGTTCTCGAATAAATTATTTCAACAGCCAAATTCTAATGGTCATCATCATCAACATACATCATCTGCGAAGGTAAAGAAAAAAAAATATTCACAACAATCATCATCATCCGTTGTAGTGTTTGGATGTCTCAACTAACTAACAAACCAAATAAATTTACACACTCTTACATTCTGCAGTATCGCTAACAACCACAATTGTTATCACGTGAATGGTCATCATGTGTATAGTGTCCTTGTTGTCGTTCATATATATTGAATTTTGTTATGTTGTTGTTGTCCTCGCTTTTTTTTGTGTATGTTGCTTTATTGGTCAATAATTGCTATCGCTATAAATGTTTAGATTATTTACTTGTATAACTAAATATTAATCATTCTTTTAACTAACTAAATTTATTTTCTCATCTTTTATTATTTCTCTTTTTCTTTTTGTTATTGCAGATGAAGAATGGAATCAACATTGATGATTTTAGCATTGAGAGCTTTGATCCATTAGCCAAATAAGAAGAAGTATATATGTTGTTGATGATTCAACAAATTACAGATGATGAAGAGGATGAGAGAGAAATATTTATAGGATATTTTCGTAACAAAATAAAAAAGTGAAGTAGATAGCATTTCAAATGCCATGTAATTTTTGAAAGAGAGAAAATTTTTTTATATAGATATATATGTTATTGATTAGTAACTTTTTTCCCCTTTTGTTGTTGAATAAAAGAGAAGAGAAAAATTGAATTTATATAAATTTTTGTATGAATCAGAGTAAAAATAAGAAGAAGACTTTCAAAGTGCAGTAAATCTTTTTTTCTTTTCAATTCACAAATGCAAACGAACAAAGCTGATATAATATAATACACACATTTATACATTTCACATCTTCCTTATTAATTAAGCTCATATTTGTATAATTTCTTCTTCTTTACTTTAAATAAAACTTTTTGTGTAATCTTCATTCCATAAGTTACATATAGGGTTGGAAATCTATTAAAATCTGTTAACAGAATGCATTTGTTAATGGTTAACACATTTTTTTCTATTAACAGATTTTTCTGTAACAGAACAGATTCTGTCAAAAATCTTTTAGAGATTCTGTTAACAGATAGAAATCTTTCCAACCCTGGTTACATATTTATGTATATTTTAATATTCATATGAAACTAAAAATCAGAGTTGTTTTCGGTAAATTCGCTGGTTTTCAGCAGTTTAATAAGTATCTCAAAATTAAACCTTTGAAAATTGAAAAACTCTTTTGTTACTACTTCTATAAGCTCTATGAGTAAAATAAAAGTTAATTCAAGATTTGTAGTTGAGTTGGCCATTGATTTATTTCAATTTTAGTCTCGCTGGTTTTGTATTTTTTAAAAACTAACATAAAAGTCGGCAAGAACTTAAATTGTTCTGATGAATTATGACCATCTTCAACTAAAGCACAAAACTACAAATTACTTTTATTTAATTCGTAAAGATCTATAGAATCAGCAGCAAAAGAGTTTTCCAATATACATAGTTTCAGTTTTAGTATATTTATCAAACTGGCCGAAACTGGTGAATTTGCCGGAAACAACTCTGCTAAAAATAATGACCTTTTCCACATCTAATTCTAAAAGAAGAAAAAAATATGGTGATATAAAAAATATGAATATTTTATTTTTCATTGTAAAGATCCAAGCAAGTCTGTTATAACAGGCAGCAAAACACATTTATATTTAAATGTAAATAATTTTTAAAAATATTCTTCCAACTTTTTTCAGTAAAAAACTATAAGTAAAAAAAATGTAATTTTTATTGGTGCTGTTGAGAAGTAACACAAGTTGAATTAAAGAACTGCATGATTTATTTTTCTAATGGACATTATCTTTAAGAAATTTATTGTAATTTTTTTTTCTCTCCTTAAATATGTTATAAAAAGTGAATGAGAGAAAATGTGAAGAGAATAAAAAATGAAAAATGTTAAATGAAGGAAGAAAATTCTCAATTTAATGACTATTTCAGTTCACGATTATAATTGCTATTGATGTCGATGAAAATCTCATAATTGAATTATTAATTAAATTACTGTTACATAAAAGCGTGCACGCGTTTGCATACGAGCTCATAATTCATTATTTAAGTAAGTATTCAGTGACGCTATTAAAAAATTAATTTTTCGACAAACTACAAGCATAAGAGTTTACTCTTTCCCCTCGAAATGAAAAATTGTAACTTATACTCTTTCTTTTTTGTGGTTTTGCCAATGTCGATATCGTGCTGTGAGCTATAACTACCCTCTAATTTGATAATTCTGTAAACATCATTTATATTTCACGAGTTTTTGGGTAAATTATACTTCACTTAGTCTCGCTCTCATTCATTTCCATTTTTATATTGTTATCGTCGATGAAAAGAAGAAAATTTTTCTTATTCTTCTATTGTCAGTGATTTGAAGCATTAACGAACTAATTTTTCTTTGCCTTTATCCACACTCAGATAATGACAATTGTCATCATTTGAAATCGATTATAAAAAGTCATTTTCTCTCTAAGGATTTTCTTTCATAAGTCATAACTCAAGTCACTTCATGCATTATGAATTTTGTTTAAAAAGCCACATCAACGATAATGCTCACTTTACTTGAAAATTAATTTGCTTTTGATTTTCCACATCTCTTTAAATCTCTCTGACAATTGAATATATCACAATCATATTGTATGATAATCGAGGGTAAATAAATTTTAACAATTTTCGCATAATATCAACCCTCATCCGATGAAGGAGGACAAAAATAAATTTATTCATGAGTCTCGTGCGATATACAAAAACATATATACAGACAGCAATCATAAAGTGTAGTATGAAATATTAATTTTCACAACAATAGACACATTCAATAGTTGAGAAGAGAAATTATGAAAAATTTTGTGCGTGTTTGTTAAATGTTTTTTTCATGTCATCTTTCTCTCTCTCTACAGAAATTGAAATCTTTTTATGAGAGGCGTAACTGATGCCTTTTAGTGAAAAAAATTGTTAAAATCTCCTCTGTGAATTGGAAAAAGAGGGAAGGGTGAATTAGAAATGGCATGGATAATAATTTTGAAGGATTAGAAATTTTACTGTAACTGATATCATGATTTACATAAACAGCATTTTGAAATTTATGCATTTAATTGTTTTATCGAGTAAATTCTAAATATAGAAATATAATTTTCCTATTATAAATATTCTTAAGACTCATTCATTAATAAAATGGCATCACAAAAGATTTTTGGCATTTGTGACATGATTTTTACTATCAATCTGTTTTCAATATTCTTCCATTCATTTCGATTTTCTAAAATATCAATATTCCTGAAATTACAGATTATTAATTGAAGAAAAGTTTAAAATATAAAAATACTTACATTGCTATGTACTCAATGCATTCATCTAACAATCGTTTTTCTTTAAAGTTATCAGCAATCATAAGAATATCAAAAATAGTTTGTTCTGATATTTGCTTGATTATTGCAGAAGAACAAATAGATTTTAAATCTGGTATATTGTATTTCTCTGCAGCATAAAAGAGATTTAATGCAAGAGCATCTAAGTTTTCTACTTTATTTGTGTAGATGAAACGTAGAAGCTCATGTATTGTTTCCCAATCGATATCTTTAATAATAATTTCATCGAATTTTCTTTCCATCATTTCTGTTTTAAGCATTCTTTCAAATACCTCTGAACGATTTGCTAGGATGCAACGATGACCAAGGAATTTCTTTCCATCTGAGCTTGTAATAGTAACATCACTAAATATGCCTGTTTGGAAGCAATTTTCTAGTATTTCACAAAGGTTTCTGTTATAATTGATTTCTTGATCGCGAGGATCAGATTGTGATTTTTGAGTAAATTCCAGCTTTAAAAGAATCTCATAAGATCGATTTGTATAAGAATTAGAAAGTTATAACTTACAGTAATGTAGAGAATAAGATTGTCGTCGCAAAGATATTTCAAGTCTTCATCAAAGATATTTTTATCTTTGAAAAAATCAAAAGATATATTTTTAAAAAAAGCACTGAAGCAACCTTTATATTCAAAGTCTTTTGAAACACCTTTCGGTTCACTAATAGGCACAAATTTATTTTCAGCTGTTTTAATAGCAACTTTCATATTTATTTTTCCATAAAAACGTTCTCTTTGTTCAAGAAAAAAGTTCCAGCTTTCCTTTTTTCGAATAATGGAGAAATTCCTAAGAAATAGTTTTAGTTATTAAGCTTTTATTATTATCCAATTGTTAATTACCATTTAGTAAATTTAGTTCCAATAATAATCTCGAAAAAGTCCGATGACATTTCATTTTCAGAAAATGATGAATTTGAGTTTTCTGAATCGTATCCATCAAAATTTTTTATAAATCTATTAATTTGCCAAATAAATCTATGCTTTTCAGTAATTTGATCTGCAGCCATTTCTGTTGAATTTTAATTAATTTTATCTTATGCACGTAAGACTAAAAACCAAGGGGAAAATAACTCTGACGAAAAAATTTGCGAAAAACGGTCAAAAATCTTTTTTCCGATATTCTCTATATTATCAGAATTCTGGCTCTTATAATGTATTAAGAACAATTCTTTAGTGACATATTAAAGTATTCTAAGTGATATAAATGCTGTAAAACTTGTTTAAATTCAGCTTTGTAAAAATTTGTTCACAAACAAGGACAAATAAAACGTGGTTTTATGTTGATTTTTTTAAAATTTAAAAAACCAGTATTTTTTAAAATTGTTTAATCATTGATAAAATTAAATTTAACAAAATTACATCATCAGCAAAGAAACTTGCTACAATCGATAATAAAAAAATGTATTTCCAAAAACATTGTATCAATATGTTGACCTCAATGTCATTCTTTTTTCCCTAACTCTCGTCTTTATTATCCCTAGAGCACCAGCTAAATTGTAAGCAATAAAAAATATCTCGAAGTGGGTGTCATCGATGGTCGCATGACTTTTTTCACTTTCTACAAGATCATTTTTATCATCATCATCATTACTTCAAATCTGAGGGTGAAGAATTTTTCTTCTTTAGTCACCACAAATATTGTAATAAAATTTACGTCCGCTCGCTTTCAACAATCATCCATCGAGCAAACAAGATTTTATGTTGTGAAAATTGTGGGCGGTGAAAGATGAAAATGAGAATTTTTTTTTTCTGTACATCGAAGCAGAAATTCTTTTTCTCCCTTACATGAGTTGTTTTGTAGACCGAAACAACAAAAGAGAGAGAAATTTTTTGAGTGTGAAAATTCAGACATCAATGAAAGATTTGAAAAATTCATTTCATACGCATATCATGTTGATAAACAAAAGTAGCTGAGACATGCATAAAGTTTCAGCTAGTTAAAAGTCATTTCATGCATTGTTTCAGTCACAAACATTATAAAAATTTTCTTTACGAGAATTTTCCGCTTTAAAAAGTTTTAATTCTTATTGTAATCATTTTGCGTGCAAGAAAAACAAACATTTGACGGATAAGTTCGTCTTAATTATCATTCTTATGCAAATAACTTTACTTTTTTTGTTTCGCTAAAGATAAAGAATTTATGAAAAAGAAAAAAACTTGCATGTGTTCAGGATGTGTTAAAGATCTCTTCATCAAAATGTCACTTGAATTGCATAATTAATTAGTCATTTCGTTTTGCGGTAAAGGATGAAAAAGTTAAAAGAATTTTTATGGAGAAGCGAAAAAAAGCGGCAATTCGTGCTAATCTGGAATAGTCGAAGAAAGAAAATTAAGTGAAGGAATTAATGAAACGTGAATATTCGCATGTGTGATGTGAATTAATTGCAATTAATTAAGGCGTGGAAATGTATAAGTGACGGAAAATAAGATTTTTTGCGAGTAATTAAATCTTCTTAAAAATTCATATTCAATTTTACCGTTAATATAATTGATTCAAAATTATTGAAATAATAAAGACATAAATCACACTATTGTCTGTGAATTGAAAACAAATTAACAAAAATATTCTGACTGTGTTCTAGGAAATTTGTCTCCAGACGATATTCTATTGAAATATCAATAAACATGCACGCGTCAAAAAGTAGTTAGACCTCCATCCATGCGACTCACCCATTCATCTTTTTCCGACACTACCGGACTTTAAAAAAAAAAATTCTTATTATTAGTGGCTATTGAGAAGCTTCTTTTTTAGGTTTAATCATGAATTATTATTCAACACTCGTCAATATTTGGACAATTCTTGCTTTATTGATATTGATGAAGTTGTTAAAAGAAGTCAGAAAAAGAGAAATTCTAGCACTCATGATGTGTTTGATCGATTGAAATTTTTATATTTTTAAAGTGCCAGAAAAATTCATCGTTTGACAAATTAATTTTGAATATGATTGATTAGTTTTCGTTGCTAATTGTTATTTTTGTAAATCACACTTTTTTCAGCTTCATAATTTGTTGAAATTTATCATCTTTCTTTTTATCTAATTTTAAAAGAAGTTAAAAACATGTGTTGAGAAGAAAGAGAGATTTGAAGGGTAACAAGACTCATAAAAATTCTTCTCATCATCATTACACATTAAAAAAATGCTGTACATTTTACATACGAAGTCAAGAAGAAGCAAATCATGGGCGTGTTTCGAAAAAAAAGAAGAAAAATATAAAAATTCATACAGAAGTCATTAGTTATTGTGTGTGTGTTAAGCAGAAAAGTTAAATGACAAGAAATTAACTATTTTTCATTCATCCGCTGATGCAGTGAACGAAGGGTGATTAAATCTAATTAGGGGATGAGTAAACATTCATTGATGAATAGAATGAAAGAGATAATAAAAGATTATGATTTTATGACAATTTTTATGACTAACTGGTATTTTTTAGAATCAAAAATTTTGAGTAAGAATCCTTCAAAAATGTGTTAACTATGCATAAAATGCATTAATATTAAATATGGACTTTAGGACTAATTAATTTACTAATGTTAGATTTGATGCAATAACTACATATTGAACATAGAATCGTTTATTGCACTTTGACTTTTATTCGTAGATTAGAAATAGGTTTGTGTCCGATATGTCTTGGTGATATGCTGGTGAAAAGCAACATGCTTCACTTACGACAAATTAGGAATAAAGCTGAATATAACATAATAAGATGCAGGAGAGCATTGACAAGAAACTTCATTTTCATAAATGGACTACTGGTATATAACGAATTCATTAAACTTCATAATTTTTTACTTGATACATCAGTTTTGAATTTAAGAAGAAATTGATATTATTTGTTTGTTTTAAAAGCTGAGTATGAGTCAGCATAAGGTCTATTTTTTAAAATCTTATTATTCTGTCAAAAAGTTGTTATATTATATTTGTAACGTTCTTTATCTTAAAATACCTATTGGTTAATAAATTACATACATGCATACTGTGAAACTGAGAAACACAAATTTTGAGCCTATAAAGAAATTAATCCATAATATCGAAAAGCTGAATTAATAGAACTTCTAATTATCTATAGCTTATGCCTTTTTATATTTGGAAATATTGCTTTATAAGCTTTCAATTTCGTTTTGAAAATCCAATCTGAACGGCTCTTATATTCGAGACAAGACGGTAGTCCAAACGGAAATCGAGTTCGCTTCTCCTGATTGCCAGTTAGGTACTCTTCCACTAAGCTATTTACGGATATCTCAAGGCTTGACAGATTATCAATTTAAACTCTTATAAATTAAAGTTTTTGACACAATTTACTTCATATTATCTAACAAAAATAAGTTTTGTAAACAATAATCAAGACAACAACAAAAGTTTCGTTTAAGGGGAAAATAACTTGACGAAACGAAACAGAATTTAGTTTTTCTAAAACAATTTCACTATTGTTGCTCTTATTATACATTTAGAAGAATTCCTCAACGTCATATTAAACAATTCAAGCAATATAAAAGCTGATGAAACTATTTTAGTACTTTTTTTGTAAAATTTCGTTTACAAATATTGTCGAAAATATAACGAAATTTTAAAATCTTTCGTCAAAAATACTTTCATCTAAATTTCGTCAAAACAAATTTTTCATTCAAATGTTTTAAGATCAGTTACAAAAAAAATCTCAACATATTTTCATCAAATTTAAATAAATTTTAAAACCCACAGCTCATAAAACTATTTAAACGTTGATTAAAAACATTTACGATAATCGCATATGCACACAAATAAAAGTCATTACATAAACAGCAAATTATGAGGGTTAATTGCAGTAAATATAAATTACAATTCCAAACAACACCCTTTCAAATGCACATATATATAGTAAAAGATTTCTGGGCGTGTTGCACCTTTGAAAAAGAGAGAGAAAGAAATCCTTACGGAATTGATGTGAATGAAAATTGTTAGCAGAAGGCAAAAAGAGCAAACAAAAAAAAGTCAAAAATGCGTTTCTAATTGTACTTTTGTCAGCATACACGAGAAGCAGTTAGCAATGATAGAAAAAGGCATGAAATTGAGGCATTTGATGTGTGAAACAAAAACGAGAAAGAGAAATTAGATTAACGACACATGAATTGTTGCAGACGACATCCCCTTGAGATCTCACTTTTTTCAAGAGCAAATCAAATCGAATAATTGCTGTTTCCGAGTTGCAATTGATGAGGACATGGGAATAAAAGTAAAGAATGTTTGTACTTTCAGAATATAGAAGATTTTTATTCTTTCTCTTAAAATTCTCTTAAAACTTACACAAAAAAATTTCTCAATTAACCTAAAATGCTTGAAATTACTTTTTATTGCTTTTTTTGTGAATTTTTTCTTAAAAATGTTAAAATTTCTTTATGATGTTGCTTTTTGAATTTTAAATGTTTCAAAGCAGCTTGTATCAACACTCGATGCCTTTCTTAATTCTGGCTTCGGTCCACAAAGGCTCAATTTTTCCATTGTCTGATGTTGATGTCGAATGGCAAATCGATTAACGTGTACAGGAATAGGCACGACAATTTTCGTTCCTGTTGTTTGTGATGAACGATTTCCCATATTGTGTGATGTTAAACCAGCTTTCACGCGCTTCCCTAATTTAAAAATTTTGATTTTATTATTTAACGGTTTTTTTTTAAATTTCAAATATTTTAAACATTGAAGAAGCCGTTAAATTTAGAATTTTTATTTACTTACATTTAGCACGTCTATTTTGAAACCATATTTTTATCTAAACAAAACGATTAAAAATTATGTCCAGAATAAAAATTTTTCTATAAAATCTTCTCACCTGAACTTCACTTAATTTCAAGCTTGTCGCAATTTGACTTCTTTCAGTAAGGCTCAAATATTTTTTAGCATGAAATTCTCTTTCTAATTCCAACAGCTGTTCACTCGTAAATGCTGTTCTTCTTCGTCTCGATTTAGCTCCTGATTTTGGTCCATTTTCATTTGAATTATCCAAATTTTCATCGTCATCATCGCATGTTTCGTCATTTTCAGAACATTCTGATTCGCTCAATTCTAAAATTGAATAAAGATTATCGAAAATGAGCATGTAATTGCATACATTATGATTCTAATCTGTGCTTTAGTGAGAAATTCACAGTTTATAAAAGAGAAGGGAAGAAGCTGCAATTATGTGGTTGCAATAAATTGAAAGATTAAATTGAGGATTAAAGTTGACTTTTTTTTCATCCCTAAAACAAGCATTGTTATGCTAAAAGAAATACGGAAGTAATGCGACCTCATGGAGAGATGATTTTGTCAATAAAGAAAGGATTAAGAAACGTTTAACGTTGTGCGAAATAAAATAAAAATTTTCCCACGATAATTTGGCGAAAATAAATCTCAATTAAAATTTTTTGACATTCAAACATGAAATTCATTTTTTTCAGCTTTCAACAGCAATTGATATTTAATGTTTTTACAGATTCATCAAATTATGTTCATCACAACATTGAAATATTTTTTCATCGCCTTTTGACAATCATTTTCATTTGATACCGTCCCTTTTCATGTCAACAGGCTCGTTTAAACTCTTTTTTATGCTCTCTTGCTCTCTATCTATTGCTCTATGGCAGAATAGAGACAAGAAGTGGCGAAGAAAGAGGAAAGTCATTTTAAGTTGATTGAAATCTTGTCTAGCAAGCCCATAAAATTCAATTCCAGTTTTCCACAATTGAGCATCTTTTATATTTATGCCAATTCATTGCATCATTGAAGAATTCTTTTATTTTGTCTTCTTTTTAGTTAAAACACATATTTCACTGGTCGCTATTGTTATATGAAGTGAATTAAAAAGTAATAAAAAATTTTACTATTTGGTAAGTAATTATTTGTGTCATGATTTATTACAACTTGCAAAAAAGAGATATTAAAATATTTTTAAGAAAGTCTGAATAAATTTTAATATGAGATGTAAGATAAGATTTGAATTATTTCAACTTTTTTAAATAATCCAAGTTCGGACTTGAATGCAGGAAATATGAATGAATTAGAGGCATTTTTGTGTAAGTCAACTTGAATGCAATTTGTACAAGAGTCCGTAGAGTCCTAAAAATAATAAATCAAATACTATTTTACTGCAAAATTTTAAACCTTTAAACTGTATTTTTAACACGATTTAGAATGCATTTTTGGTATTAACTTAGGTTTATTAACTCTTTAGTTTTAAATTCGTTAACTTAAAATGCATTTGTAAAATTTTATTATTAGAATCATTCTCAAATATTTCAAATATTTAAGAGCGATATATTATTATCACAAAGAGACAAACTTCATTATCTATATTTATATTTAAAACATATCAAGTGCAATATAAGAATAATTATAGCATCATCCAAGGTGTGAGAACACTTTGATTATTCCAGAAAAACTGAATAAAAGAAATTTAAAAAATCATACACTAAAAAATTAATAAACCGATAAGAAGTCGAAAACAACTCTTGGCAATTTTTGTTGTAGCAAGAAGCAGGGATTAAATCAAGGTATTAAGATCATCAAGGGATTAAAATAACTGAGCTAACAGAAATTCTAGATTTAAAAACTTTGTAAGCGCTCTACACTTCATATTACAGGTTAACATAATTAAATTTGAAAGAAATTCATTATAATGAAAGTTTATTGTTAAAAAAGTAATAATTAAGTGAATAAAAATGTTTTCAAAACAAAAAAGAAAGTAAAAAGAACCAGTCGTGAACACACAAAGATAAATAAAGATAATAAATTGCTCTTTGTTGCTCCCGTTTACTCTTTATTCATCTTTTTTGCTCTTTTTTGTGTTTGTACACCAGGACTTGGGAATTTATTCTGGACAAATATGTGCAAAAGCACATAAAAAGAGGAAAAAAATTAACAAAGAGCAAAAAAAACAACGTGTCTAACGCTTGGGAAAATAATTTATTCAAAAATTTACTAATAAGATGAAAATCTTTTGAGTTTTTTAAATTTTACAATTTGTTTTATATGAACTGAAAAAGTTTTGAAAAAGTTTGTTTCAAAATAAAGAAGAGAGATTAAACTATGAACCATTTTAAGAAATTCAAAATCGTTTGAAAACTAATTGAATCAGCATTTGAAAATATTCTATTAGGTCACTTAGATTGTGAACTTAATTTAAAATTCGTCAAAAACATTTTTGAAAGCCTCGACATAAATTTTAATTTTTAAACGATTTTTTAATGCTAACTTTGTTTCAGGTGTGTTAAACTACTGGTCGGTAGCCAGCAGCCAAAATCTATTTTAGCCAAATTTACTGTAGAAAGTAGCCAAAACCTACAAAGTAGATTATATTTTTACAACTCTGCTTTGTTTTGAATATTAAAAGTTAAAATTTCTTACTATTAGAAATTAAATCAAAAAAAAATTTAAATTCTTCTTATTCACCTTTATCTTGATGATGATGATTTTGATGTTGTTCAGGTGACATTGTAACACTTAAATCACTATAAGAAGAATCTTCTTCATAATACATTCCATTTTTATCCATCACCACCATCATTTTATGATTATCCGTTAAATTATTTACATTATTATCGTAATCACTATTGTTATTAGAATTTTCACTGTTATTGTTCATCATCATGAGACAATTTTTGGTCCTTTTCACATTTCTATCACAATTTTCACCACCATTTGCACTGCCATCACAGTTCTCATTGTTATTATTAATTGTTAAATTCATGATGCGATTATTTTCCAACATAAAATAATTTGTGTAAAATTCATTGAGAAAATTTGCGTCTTTAAGTTTGTTACTGAAGAAATGAGCTTGGTCAGGATGATGATTGTGAAGAAGTTGTTGATATGTAGCTTGCTGTTCAATTGCTAATGGATTAAAGTGAATTTCCTTCGATCCTTGCTGCTGCGACGGTATGCTGTCCGGAAAATTGCTCAATTTGTCACTTTGAAGTTGATACAGCTGCTGTGAATTGAGTAATAAATTTTGTGAAGGTAGATTTGCGTGTGACATCAAATAATTAGCCGCCCATGGATTATAGAAGGAAAAATTTTGAGGAAATGCAATTGGCGGAATTCGAATGTTTGCATCATTTTTCACTTGATCTGTTTCGCCTTCAATTTCAACTTTTGACTTTTTTGCAATTAAATTTTCAATTGAAAATGCTTTTGGAATTTTCGATAATTTTGCTTCAATTAGCGTATCCGGTGATGAACTTTCAATCGTTTTCTCATCCATTTTTACTTGCACATATAAAAAATTAGAAAAATTTTCACAAAAACTTTTATTTATTTTACTAGTAGAAAAAAATGCGAGTGCTATCGATGACTACCGAAATTGAACTGAAGAAGCGAAGAAAATTCGTGAATGAAATAAAAGGGGCAAAGGAGAATAGAAGAGAGAGACTTCTACAACGGGCGATGAATTTAACAAAAATGACATGCATTATGTTTGCCAGCCCATAAAAGTTTTTTTTTATTATTATGCTCAGCATGCGTGATTCAGGGATTATAAAATAAAAATTATTTTGTATGAATATCAAAATAACGGAAATTTTTATGTTTGAATTTTCTGCATCATTTAAATTTTTTCTGCATCTTTCAAGAGTTATTTGTTTACAAATTTTTATCTCATAAAAGTTTTTATTTATTTAATTTCTGAATTGAATTGAACGAATTTCCTTTATTGTGTGTACGGATACTCATCACAATCAATAGTGAAATTAAAAACAAAGAACCGCTAAAGCAGTTGAAATTTAAAACAAATTTAAAGTTCCATTATTTAGTGTAACAAGTAAATTTAAATGAAGAAGTTGAAATGAAGAATTTACAAATTATTAAATTGATTTGTAACTATAAACTAATTAAAACAATAAAAACACATATTAAATGTTTGAAAGTAGTCAAATTAAAGTTCCGAAAGTATTTTATTTGCACTTATTTATCAAGAATTTAGTTTGCAAATTTTTTTTTTGATGAAATGCATTTTAAGCTGGTAAATCATGTCATAATTATCATTCTAATAAGTGATTAGTTAAAGAAACATTCTATGATAATAATTAAAAGCAATTTCTTACTTTTGAAAATATTTCAAAAACCCTGAAAAACAACCATCGACCAGAACTGCTTTAGCTCCACCTCTTCTTTCATGATTGGTCGATTTGCGTTTCTCCTTACATTTAACTATATATAAGCTTGTATACTATATTTTATTGAAAAAGATTCATGATTTGAAGGAGAAAAAGCGAGAAATTATTTCAACATAAATTTCGATTGTCATTTTTTGTGCTCTAGCGATTTTCAAGCAATTATCCTTGCAACAGTTATTCTCATTTCTCATATATTTTTTTATTAAAGACAGTTCTTTTAATTGTGTTTAAGATTAAAAATCTTTTTTATAGAGAAATTTGAAAAGTGATACTTTGTAATTAATGAGAATTATGAAGATCATCATATGTGTGAATTCTGTGTGGTCTT
>JACWBX010001745.1:1494-16513 GCA_014622435.1 Polypedilum pembai | reverse complement strand
TAATGCTGATAATAATGCCGAACAAATGGCTCCCAATATATTAGTTTATAAAAAAGTAAGTAAAAACAATCATTGAAAAGAAAATTAATTCTTCTTGGAATTAAGATTGT
Source organism: Polypedilum pembai (assembly GCA_014622435.1). NCBI lineage: Eukaryota > Metazoa > Arthropoda > Insecta > Diptera > Chironomidae > Polypedilum > Polypedilum pembai. Next base: position 16,403 of record JACWBX010001745.1, on the reverse strand, counting down.
TGATTCAACCTTTAGAAAATTGGCATTTTCGAGAACGAAAACAATTTAGACAGATAACTTCAAATAAATTTTTCTTTTCATAGAAATTAATTTAGAATCTTTTTATTCAATTAATAATTTTGTTGATTATTCATAGAATGATTATACGAAGTTATTTTAAAGCTTCATTGCTTTAAAAACCAAGAATTTGTTTCAATTTTGAAGAAATTTTTACAAAAGTAAACAAAAACAATCCAGCTTAACGAATTTTTTCAAATTCCAAAAAACCGTTAAATTGTTAAAAATTCAAACTAAGAATGATGGTTAAGATTGATTTAATTTTTGATCGAATGTAGCTATTGCTAGCTCATAGGCCACGTATCCTTGTTATGACTGCTACTAGCGACTATTAAAAAAAGATTTTATTCCTACTAATAAAGTCGCTTGAGTGTCTGTGATGAGCCTGACATTCTCGTAATATTCGTCGGTGGACCTTATCTTTCATACTGCGATTCGATAGCAGTAAGCTACGAGCGTGAATAATACCTGAAAATTCAAAATCCTCAAAGCTTTCACTTCGAGATTCAAATCTAGGACCATCAGTTTGCTAGACCAGTGTCTTACCATTGAAACTTGAAAGCAGCTCAGAAGTCAACAATTTCACTTTTTTTGCTTTTATTTTGGAAAAATTTGTTTACTTTTTTGCCATTCTTCACAATGTTCTAATTAAAATTTGAACTTGACCTAATTTTCAAATTAAATTAACTAAAAATTTCAAACAAAAACTAATTAAAAAATTCTTTCGAAATTACAGAAAATTTCAATGAAAAATCCCTCAATTAATCGAAAAAAAAATTTCCTTTAACCTTTCTGAAGATTATTCATCAATCAATTAATTTTCAATTACGCACTCACCTTTTTTTTCTCTCTCGTTCAATTTTGTATTATAGATGGAAACAATTGTGGAAAGAATGCAAGCTGAAAATGGTGGTGTAACGGTGCGCACAGTAAAGGCTTTCATGTCAAAAATTCCATCTGTTTTTAGTGGATCGGATCTAATTAGTTGGATTTTGAAGAATTTAAATGTCGATGATACGACTGAAGCTCTTCATTTGGCACATTTATTAGCATCACATGGTTATCTTTTTCCAATTGTAAGTTAATAAATTTAAAAAAGAAGACAAAATTTAATTAAATTTTATTTTCAGGACGATCATTATCTTACGGTCAAGAACGACAATACATTTTATCGATTTCAAACGCCATATTTTTGGCCATCCAACTGCTATGAACCGGAAAACACTGATTATGCTGTTTATCTTTGTAAACGTACAATGCAAAACAAAACTCGCCTCGAATTGGCTGATTATGAAGCTGAAAATCTTGCAAAATTACAAAAAATGTTTAGTCGAAAGTGGGAATTTATTTTTATGCAAGCTGAAGGTGAAAAACTCTTGTTAATAAATTAAATTTTATTAATTTTAATTTTATTTATAGCACAAAGTAAAGTTGATAAAAAACGTGATAAATTAGAGCGTAAAGTATTAGACTCACAAGAGCGTGCATTTTGGGATGTTTTTCGGCCAATGCCCAATTGCATAAATACGACTGAAGTTGATATTAAAAAAGCATACAGGAAAGGTGGTTCAACACTTGGGTCTGGTAGTTCTGGATCAACGCGTGTTCATAATAATCTTTCCGTCGAGCAATTGACACGTCATGTAAGAAATTTCTAAAGCTTCATTTTCAATAATTTTAATAAATCTTAAATTTTAGGTTCAAATGCTTAAACTCAAACTTGAACGTCGAACCATTAAAATTTCCAAAGTTGCTGAATCGTAAGTTGACATTTTTTATGTGTTATTTAAGATAAAATTCAAAGAATTATTGCGCAAAAATTGACTTTTATTTGTAAACAAGTTTCTTCATGGAATTTTAAAAAAGAAAATCGACATTTTCATAGAAAGCAATTAGAACATTTCATTTTAGATTTTTAAAGTAATTTACTAGAGTATTCGAATTGTTTTGTGGTCCTTTTTGTCAAAGCGTTTGTAAATTTCAAACACTAATGCAGACACACACAACTATTTCGCATTAAAATACATAAACATTAAAAGTTGAGCATCAAAATACTTATCAAACTGTGCTGAGCATTGAAATGTTCAATAAATAAGTGCTGATGATCTTCTGTTACTTCATTGTGAAGCGTAGAACGTTATATGTGACTGTTTTCGCTTTTTTTATTCAGTCATCATTCCGACATTACGATTAGTAAAAACAGTGGATGAGCCTGGCGTTTTCATAACATATGTTCGTCAGTAAATAAGTGCTGAGCACTAGATATTTACAAGTCTAAGCAAGTTTGTAAAAGTACTTACGTACTTTATCTGCTTTTCATATAATTGACGTACTTTCTACTTTTTTATATGGAAAGTACGTGCGTACTTTTACAACGTTGAGTCTAAAGCTTAGCGATGAAAAACTCAAATTCTTAGTGCTGAACACAACAATATTCAAAAATAGTGCTGAGCATTAAAAACACTTAGTGCTGAGCATCAAGACATTCAAAATATATTTTAAATAATAATTAGCAGCAATTGTTATCAAGTGCCAATTTAATGGTGGCTTCAAGCATCATTCAATTATATATACTGATTCATCATTCTGATTGATTCTTTCAATTATAAATTTCTTTAAATACTGAAAATTTCGATAAAAAATTTAAAAGTCAAATTCAAACAAAGAAAACTGCGGAAAATTCAAAATCTTTTTCAAATTTTCAAATTTAGTTAAATAGCTAAAAGTTAACATAAAATTCCAAATTATAAATAAATTTTTCATCAACGAATAAAAATCATCGAATTTCCTTTCAATTACTATTGATTACTCTTAATTAATCATCCTCAATTTTCTTCTTCTTCTTGTACTTTCTAGATATATTTCATATTTCGAGCAGTATAGAGAATTTGATTGTTTTCTATCACCACCTGATTATCCAAATCCATGGACAAGCGATAGCACAGAACTATGGGAAATGAAGTAAGTTAAATGACAATGACAAGTTCAAGTAATAGCCATTAGCATGAAATTGCTGCTTTTTGACGAGCTGTAATTACACATTAGTAAAGAAATTCCAATCTTTTTTACTTTATTATTCATTCATGAAAATGCCACAATTACTAATTTATTCATGTTGAAATTATAGCAAGGAAATTTCATTGAAACGTGTAAAGCGATGGGGTTTCAGTCTTCGTGAATTACTTAAAGATCCTGCGGGAAGGGAACAAGTAAGTAGAACTAAATTTTCATTTATTTTTCATCACATCAAAATTTTCATCTCAATTTTTAGTTTGCAAAATTTTTGGATAAAGAATTTAGCGGTGAAAATTTAAAATTTTGGGAAGCAATTCAAAATTTAAAATCACTGCCGCAATCGCAAGTGAAAGAAGCAGCAAAGAAAATTTTCGATGAATTTTTAGCACCTGATGCTCCATGTCCAGTGAATGTTGATTCAAAATCTGTTGAACTTGCCAAAGTTGCATTAACAAATGGACCGAGTTTCTTCTGTTTTGATGTTGCAGCTGAACATATTTATTTGCTAATGAAAAATGACAGCTATCCACGATACCTTCGATCTGATATTTATAAAGAATGCTTAAATGGCTCGAAGAAAAAAGTCAAATCGATTCCAAATTTATTTGGTAAAATTCAGCGATAAAAAATTGCAGAAAATCAATCAAAGTTATCTTAAGATTCACTCTTGTGTCACGGGTAAAAAAAAGAATCACATAAAAATATATTTTAAAAATCATCAACAAACTGAAACAATCCAGAGAAACAGATTTTATTGAACAATCGAAAAAAAAAGAATAATCAATTTTTAATTGCATTTCACTTTTGAACATGACACAAAAACATAATCGAAAAGAATCCCATCAAACAAAACTTTAAAACACTGAAAGAGAGAGAAATTTAAGAAGTTTAAAAAAATGATGAAAAATACTTTTTGAATGTACGTAGATAATATATAGAGAAAATAGCAGCTTTAAATGGTTGGATTTGTGATTGAAAAAGAAGATGAAAGGAATGAGAAGAATTTTCCTTGAAAATTGTGATGCTTGTACTTGATGATTGGTTAAAGAGCAAACTAAATGGAAGATGAAATTTATTTTTGACATTTTGATTTACTTTTGATTTCAAATTTCAAGATTAAGATCAAAGTTTGAAAAATTAAGATCAAAGTCAACCTTTGAAATGAAGAGATTTATTGAATTTATTTGACATTTTAAATTGTTTTGTTTTATATCAATTATTGTGCACCTACTTAAGTTCAAATTTTAAAAATTTAATGTAGTGCTGTTACGTAGGTGCCTATGATCTATAACTTATGTAGGTTTCGCCTGCAAAGGCAGTGTCTACGCGTAGGTGTTTGCGTTCGAAAGCAAAACCGTAGGCGTCGGTGCCTACGAATAACAGCTCTGATTGAATGTCAAGATCAATCTTCGAAAAAGATAATAAATTATTTCACTTTTCAAATTTCTTTGGTTTCCTTATTTATGAATTATTGTAGAACTACTGAAAAAGCTTAAAAGATGAACGATTTTAATTATTTTGAAATTTTGAATCAAAATCATAAATTAATTTTTAGAAATAAGAAAAGTTCCAATTCAAAGATCAAGATTAAAAATTAAATATTCAAGTTCAAGATCAAACTTCAACGTTTTAAAATCAACTAAAAAGGCAAAAATATGAACGATTTTAAACATTTTAAAAATGTTTAAGCAAAGGTAAAAGGGAAGATTTTTAAGAACATACAAAATATCAAATTTTATGATCAAGAACAAACAAAGAAAATTTAAGATCAAGATGAAATTTTGAAATTTAAAGATTAAGATCAAAGAATTTAAGTTCAAGTTCTAAGCAAAAATTAAAACTAATAATCGTTGCTTTGTGGTTTAAAAATAATTCACTTCTTCTATTTATATCCTCATTTAACATAATATGATAAGTAAATAGATAGACGTGAAATAGTTTTGGTCACTCGAGTATTCGTTCATTTAAAATTATTTTGATTTCAATCTCAGTAAACATGAAATAATTTTAATTATTTTCATTTTAAAAATTTAAATTAAATTTTAAAGCAAATCAATTTAAATCAGAATTCGACACTTGTATGTATACTTGACTGATATACACATATTTTTACATGCTATTTGATTTACTTAAAAACGTCTCTAATTCATTAAGATTTTATTTATTTCTGTCTAATTTTTGACAATTTTTATGAAAATTATTAAAATTTGAAAGAATTAGAGAAAATTTTAAGTAAATCAACTTGCATGCAAGTTGTTTAAAAACAAGGCAGAAGAACTTCCGTAAAACGTTAAAAAAGCTGTAAAACGTGATATAAAGTTGAAGTTTGCTTAAAAATATCTGCATACTGGTCAAGTATCGAGTTCTACATTAAATTTTAAAATAGTTAAGAAAATTCTTCCTAACTTAAACCAATCATCATTGAATAAGAAATAAAATCAAAAAAGAGCTAGAAGTTGACATTAAAAAGTGCTGATTGATTGATTGATTGCGTAAGAATGACTTTGAAAGTATTGAAAGAAATTCCAAAATGATAAAAAAAAATCTTCGCGATTAAAAAACATGGTTGATAATTTACAAATTTTAATGAAACAAATGCGTAAAAACAAGAAAATAAACAATGGATAAAGAAAACATTTGATGTTATATACTATTCTAGATGAAAATGAGATAAAAAAATTTAAAAAAAGACAAAAAATCCAAATGATAATGTTATGATGAAGAAAAATAAAAAATGTGAAAGAAAGTTTGTTTCTTTTCTCTCTTTTAAGTTGCAAACATAAATAAGGAAAAAAGTTTGTTCAACAGATGTGACAAAGCAACATTCATGCAACAGTTGCATTGTCATTTCTCTCTCACTGTGCGACATTCACATTTTCTCATAGCGATAACAGTAGAGAAGAAAAAAAACTTTTTTAGATTCATTTTTGCAAAAGCGAAAATTAGTTCAGTGTGAAAAATTAAACAGCGTGCAGCATCGGCTGGAGAAGCGTGAAAATATTAAAAAAATTTCTGCAAGTGATAAGATAAAAGTGTGATTGTGCGAGGTATCGCTGAAATAAAAAAGTTGTAAAAAAGCTCAAAAAGAGAAAAATTAGCTCAATATAAGAAGAATCTCACGAAAGTCCTGAAAGTTTCATCTGAGTGAGATAAAAATATGGCGTCAGCTCTAGAAAATTCAAATCAATCGAGAAATGCAAGAGCTCAAAGTTGCCCAAGACCAAAACATTTTCCAGGTTTGTAAAAATTGAAAATTATTTATTTTAGCATCTCAAAAATTGTCTCAATGAACTCATTTTGTCACTTAATTGCTTAATTGGTCGCAAAAAATTTTTCTTTATTTTTATTTACAAAAAGATTTTTTTGTTCGTCTTGTTTTTGCACCGAATGTTTATAATTAACTCTCATGCGATCGCCTCTCGAGTATTCTTCTTCTCTATAGTCTAATATTAGTCATCATTGTCATTTTTTTTCTTCTCGGACATATACAACAGAAGAGAAGAAAAAAATATTTATTTTTGCCAAGAGATAATTTCATTTACACACAAAAAAGTCTAAATGAGATGGTTATTGAATTTTTATAGATTTATGAAGAGTAAAATATTTAGGGCATGAAATTATTTCAAAAATTTTTTTTTCAAAATATTCTGAAGCTTGAAATATTTTCATTGAAAAAAGATAAAAGCAAGAAATAATAGAATATTTCAATCACGAAAAAAATGGTCCAACTTGGACCATTTTGTTTGATTGAATTTTTTATAGCCGTTACAAAATTTCTTTTTTTCGTTTCTTATCTTATTGTTAGGAAACATTCAATCATAATCTATAATATAAAACACAATTAGTAAGAAAATTCAGTGATTTCTTTAAAATTTGTATTCAAAAATGCAGCTTTAGGGGCATTTTAGTGGATTTTTTGTTAAAAAAGACAACCCTCTTGATTTGAATTTTAACGGCTAAATCGCGTATTGAAATATTCTATTATTTCTTGGATAAAATATTTTTAAATACAAATTTTGAGAGATTTTTAGCATTTGATATATTAAAATTTCATTTGTTTTCAAATAATTAGTGAATTTTAAAGTGTGTAAAATTAGCAGTACCTATTTTTCAGCAGTGCACATTTCGGCCGGATGTTTACGTTTTCACATAGATTATTTTCAGCTGAATTATCGGTCAACAATTAATTAAATTTTAATTTCAAATTTCTTGGAATTTGAATAGATTTTTTGTCTCAGACCAATAAATAATTTTATATTTTGACAGAATGTCGATTGACAATATCGTGTGTGAAAACATATCTATTTGGTCGAAATCTAGTCTCTTAAAAATTGGGAAAAATTATTTACAAGTTTTTAGTCGTTTAAAGATTTAAAAATATTCCTCATTCAAGACTTTAAGCAGTTGAGTGGCTCTGTAGCCGAGAGATCAATATGCTCGATCTAAAGAACAGCTTAGCGGTTGATTTGGTATCAAATTCAGGCTGGGTTTTCTCAAGTGTTCAAAATTTTAAATACTTTGACTGCACAAAATGGTCTCGAAACACACTCTAAAAGATAAAGTCCCTCACGATAGTTTGATTGAGATGTTTTGTAGTGTTACAGCAAAAGTAAAAACACTAAAGCTATTTCATTGGTAGGAAATACACCTTTTTTCAAAATTGCTAGTAACGGTCATTAGCTTCTATTTTGGGTTATTCACGATATGAAAATGGTAAAAAGTCAAAGAAAATCGAAAAAGTTCGAACAAAAATTGACACATGAATAATCGTGGACTTCTCTATGAGTATGCAAGATTATACAGAGAATTTCATCATTATTGTGTTTTTGGTGGCTAGACTGAGATTAGAATACAACAGGCATCAATTTACGTGATCTGTGGGCTATTTCAATAGCTTGCTTCTACTCAAATTCAGAATCATGCTCAACTGAAATTTTTGAAAATATTTTATTCGATAAAAGTGAAATTTTTTTCCCACATTCGCATAAGTTTCTTATTACTTGCTTATCTAATTCAACAATTTCTTCTTTCCTTTTTTTACTATGACATTGGCACGTGTAAGAATAAAAATAAGTGAACCTTGGATTCATGCTTTTCACTATCTATCTTTCATAGTTAATACAAGGCATAAAGAAATAATTGTTATGGAGGATCATGTACATACATAGAGAAAAATTATTCACAAATTCAGTTTCTGTTTGATCAATATCAGTGATAATCTCAAAAAAAAAGGAAGAAAAAAAATATTAAAACATTCTAGTGAGAACAAGAAATAAAAAATTTTTCGTTTTATTCTCACAATTTATTTTGTTACTTAATGTTTCGCATTCTTTTTCATCCAAGCAAGGCATGCTATTAAAAGTAAAATTGTCACAGAAGAAAAGTTTTCCAATTTTTCCTGAACTGTTTTTAACATGCACATGCGAAGCTTTCAACTGATACTTTGTTGATGACATGAAAATTTACTTTTAATTTACTTTCATGTCATTTGCGTGTTTGCATTGAAAATTCTTTTTTTGGTATTTTAAAAATAAACTCTCACTTTATCAGTTACCCCAACCTTTACGAACTTGCTAATTTGTTTTTGATTTTGACAAGAGATGATAATTTTCTTAAAATAACGGTAAAATGAAATTTAAAATTTCTGAGGTGATAAAATTTTTGAAGTTGAAAATTCAATTTTTATTAAAGTTCAAAATTTTTATCTTAATGTTTTTAAAATGAAATTTTGAATTTTTCCAAGGTCTGAGAACTCTTTGATGCTTGTTGAAAAATTACCAAGTGAGAAATTTAGTCCGGAATTTTCTAATTTTTTCTAATATTCGGACTCCGGCCGCCGTCTTTCACGAAGTCCGGCAGCCATACTCCGGCTAAAAAATTTTTCTCACTTGATAGGATCAAAAAATTCAAATTGAAATCAAAGAAATTAAAAATTTTTTATCAGATAAATACTAATATTCTAATGCCTTAAAATTTTTCATCCGAAGACACTCAAAAATCAATCATAAAATATCATGAAAAGTTCATAAGAGATATTCGAGTATCTTCGTTTGGTAAATTAACGAATTTTTTAAATCAGAATTGAAAAGTTGTCAACTGGCTGCTTTAGTAAGTTTTTAGTGAATTTTTTTAAAGAAATTTTTAATTAAAAAAAGTATTTTGAACTTTGGCATTCCAGCTGCGCAGACAATTCAGTCAATCTTTATAGCCAATGTCTGTGGCAGCCAGGCTTCTTTTTAACTCTGTTTTAAATGAAATTTGCAATAAATTTTTTAACAAAAAAATTTCCTTTCTTGTTCTTATTTCAAATTCAATTAAATTTTTTTGATAATTTCACTTCCTTCCTTCAGTATACTACATTAGAATGAAAAAAAATCCTTCTAGTCATTTCCAACCTATAAAAATTCATTTAAACCGTCTAGTAATGTTAATTTCTATTCATAGTTATTGCCACTCACTCACTCACAAAAATATACGCGCATTCATGTAAGGACTTCATTCATGTTTTGTTATTCATTCGTCATTAATGTTTGTTCAAGATTTTCTTTTATGTTATTATAAATGAAAGCGTGTGCAGCTATGTATTTAGTCAATGAGGAGATTTATGTTTGCATAACTAAAATCTACTGAATTTTTGGTGGTCAGTTGAGGAAAGTGAGATTAGTATATTGTTGCTTTTTGAAGAGTTTTGTTATAGAACGAGAAATATTAGAAAAAGAAAAATTTTGTTCAAATGGTTTCATTTAAAAGTGTAATGGGAACAAATTTGTCACAATATTTTAAAAATGTTTTAATAAGTGGCAATTTTCCATTAGTTAGGAATGATAAAAATAAAAGTGAGTGTTAAAAAAAAGTCAACAAATAAATTTAACTTGAATTTCAAAATGGTTTTGTTGAGTATGAGAGAAATCGCTATACGAAAAGGAAAATTTCAGAAAAATGAGTTCACGTTTTGTAGACTAAAAAACTATTTTAAAGAGTTAAAAGTTAGAAATAAGAAAGAGTAAGGAGAATATAGTGAATAGTTCTGTTACTTGACTACAACAAGTCATTCTAAATTTTTCAATATTTTTGAAATTCAATTCTGTTACAAAGAAGTTTTCAGAATTCTTTTAAGAAAAGTAAAATGCTACAATGTCTGTAAATGACACTTTACCATTGAATTTGACTTACTTCATTTCGCCTCAACTGGCTGAGAAACTTAAGACCGGGCCTCACTCGTTTTACAATAATTTTTTCATAACAAAACATACAAATCAATTAGAGTCATATAGCGGACTCTCGCTTGAGCAGTCAAAGTATCTAAACTTTTGAGGGCCGGGATTGAATCCGGATCGCCAACATTCTTTTTTTAGATCAAACGCTCTCTAATCTCTCGGCTAACGAGGCGCTCAATTGTTATTGATTATTATTTGTAACAAAACAAATTAAAGCTCAAGAATTTTGTTGAGGAATCAAGAGTATATTAAGTTTTCTAATTAAATGTTTCCGTAAATTGAAGGCTGTTCAGGTTTTAATATAGTTAAATTAAAATGACAACTCACGTAAAAATAGCGATTGATATGCAATTATTGACGTTTAATAACGATTTTTGTTTTGTTTTTATATCACAAAACTATTTTACACGAGGGGATGGACACTGGGGCAAAAAAAATTATTTTTGCCCTTTATTTGTATGAAAATGGGGCAAAATTTTTGCACGTTTGCCCTTTTTGCTTTAGTATCTATACCCTCGATTTTAATTTTATAAAAGTTAAAGAAAATAATGAACAGAAGTCCTGAGTAATCAATAATATGTTAGATATTTTCAGTAATTTGTTGAGGAATGCTAAAGACATATAAACAGAAAGCTTAACATAATTTCAATCATCAGGAGTTGTTCTGAATTCGATTTGAACAATTTTCAATTTTTTTCAATTACAATAACCAGAGTTGTATAAGTAAAATCTACTTTGTAGCTTTTAGCTGCTTTCTACAGTTGATTTTGGCTGCTGGCTAAGAACCAGTAGTATAACAAACTCTGACAATAATCTTAAATGCAAAAATAAATGAAACATATTTAAAATAATTCGATGTTTATTGTTCAAAATTCTATGAAAAGAGTCAACAGAAAAATTTCTTTTTTCATCTTCTTTAAAAAGTTCTTTGAACTAAAAATAAAATTTCAATTTCCTATTTGTTTGAGTAAATGTTTTTGATAAAAATCACAAAAATTGATATCGTGTTAGGGAATTAAAGTGACTAAAAAATTCTCATATCAGCACAAATAAATCAACTTGTCGAGCGGCACATTAAAAACAGCTGTTTTCTGTTCAAACCGGTAATGTGCATGGTGTCATGAACTCATTTAAGGAAATAAAATCAATAAATAGCAGACATGCAGAGGGAACTTCAAAAAAAATCTGTGACATAATTTATGAACTCTTTCGACCCCTTTTTATCCTCTATTAAATTCAATTATTGCCAAATAGCTTACCACCAACGCAAAATGCTCACTTTCACATCTAAGTGTAAATAAAACAATCACCAAAATTAAATTCATACCGAATGATGATGATAAACTATAAAAAAAGTATTTCTCAATTATTAACTTCCCCTCATATTCTTTCATCCAATGAATTTCAATTTAGATGATTGACTAGACTATGTATATACTGTATAATAAAAAAAAATATAAACAATTGTTGCCGGTTAAGTGTATTTTTATTTGCATAGTGGTTTTTTGCAAGGGAATATTATTAGAATTAGTAATTTAACTTAGAAAGTGAAAGAAATTTAGTTTAACTTTTAATGATCAAAAATTTAAGTTCAAGATCAAGATCAAACATTTAAAAACAAGATCAAGATCAGGAATTTAATTTTTTGAAGAACTGTAATTTGGATCCAAAGTATCAGGAATAAATTTAGATTCAGTTTTTTAATTATTCACAACCACTCCTATTTTTTTTCCTCTAATTTTTCCTTTCCTTTCAGGAAAAAGTTTTAAGTTCAAGATCAAGATCAAACATTTAAAAATAAGATCAAGCTCATGAATTTTATTTTTGAAGAATTGTAATTTAAATTTAGTATGTCAAAAATGAATTTTAATTGAATTTTTAATTTTCCGCTCTTAATTTTCTTTTTCTCTATCTTTCTTTTCAAGAAAAAATTTTTATGATCAATATTAAGATCAAAAGTTAAAGATCAAGTTCAAAAATTTTATTTTGAAGTTTTGTAATTTAGATTAAAAATGTTAGAAAAGAATTTATGTTGAATTTTGTAATAATTCATAAACGCTTCTATTTTTCTTTCGTTTTAAAGGAAAAGTTTTATAATCTATATTAAGATCAAAATGAAGTTCAAAAATTCAAATTTTGAAAATCTGTTAAAATATAATTAAGAATAAAAATATCATAAATGAATTTGGATTCAAATTTTTATTCATACACAAACGCTTTTGTTTTTATTTCTCTCAATTCTTCTGTGTGCACGTTTGATGATCATCATCATCACGATAGAGAAAAAAAACATTTTTTATTTATAAATAAAAATAATCGAGCACACCGTTGAATAAACAGACCGCGATAGTCTTCACACATGCATGTTCTTCTCTCTCTCTCTCTTTTTCTCAAAAATTTTATTTTCGGAGGGAAGAAAAGGTCAAGGCTGATTATTTTTTGTTCATTTCCCTTATTTTATTTTACAAAATTCAATTTATGCATTGACATTGTAATTGTAACATTTTCTGTTTCTTTACTTGCGTGTTTTGAATTTTTTTTTAGGGGGAAAATTATTTTCATTTCATGATGAGAGAAAAATGAATACACGTGGAAGGAAGAAAAAAAAATAATGCAAAGTTTAAAGATTTTGAAATTGAGGAAAAAATATGAAATCACCAAATTTTAACAAGATTTGATATTAAGATTGCTCTTTAACATTTTATTAATAATTTTTAATTTTTAAATTTTACTAACAAATTTCAAAATAAATATTCTTAATATTTCTACAAAAACAAGTTTAAACAACCAAAAATGTGTCTTTTTTGTTATAATAATGACCATGATATTGATGAATAAATCAAACTAACAAAACAGTTTCAATAAAATGAACAATGTTGGAAGCTTTACTAATTGAATCAAGTTTCCATTAAATTAATTTTCTTTAACTTTCACTTATGAAAATGTTGAATTTCTATAAAACAAGAGTTGAGAGAGTAAAAACATGAAATTTGATGCGTTTTTAAGAAGAAATCGATAGATAACATAGCGAGACTTATAAGGCATATATTGCTATGTTTATTTTGTTGTTTTTCCATATTTATAGACAGAGACTGAAACGGTAATGTGTGTGCAAACAAAAAATTATGAGAGAATGACAAAATTACATCATTGCGACTGCGTGAGAGAATTTTTTGTTGTATCACATTTGTTGCGTTGTCTCCATGTCACACAAATGTCACATTCATTTGTTTATGTTGCATGCGACATTTAAAATTTTATTTCCTCATTTTTTAAATGAAAATTTTCTTCTTTTTCTCTTTTTAGGTGAGTTTTGATGATGAAAAATTATTGTCTACAGCTGATGTATGAAAATGGAGAAAAATTTATGAAAATTAAGAAAAATCAAAAATTGTTTTGATTTCTTTTGTTTACAAACTTGGGGAAACTCTCGAAAATTCTATGACTCATCACTGTGGTGATTTAAAAATTATATGACCATGCGCAGATGGAGAAGAGAGTGAGAGCTTTCACACAAATCAGTATTTTGTAGTTTCCTGTCATTGTCCTCAAAAAGGAATTAAAATAACACAATAGTTGCCAGTTCCTTTTTGTTCGTTGAACTATTTTGTTGTGTTTTGCACTTTCTAGTGCCTTATAATAAAAAAAAGTGTTGAATTTTCTCAATCTTTCATATTAAAAAAAAAGGTATTTAATGCACACATAAATGTTTATTGTACATGTGTGAAAAGTGTCTCGTGTGAAAATGTACAAGTGGACAAAATTCTATTTTATTGTTGTGAATAATAAATTGTTATAAATGTGCTTGATCATGATGATGATGGAGAAAATTTCTTTTTTTCCATTGTTTGACCTCAATCTCATATAAAAAATTTCATTTTCACACTTTAAATATTTTTCATTGCTTTGTAAGTGAATGAATGAAGAAATTGATTTGTACAAAAAAGAAGGAAAAGAAATGAATCAAAAACATTAAGAATTCATAATAATCAAATAATAGAGATAATATTCTATATTAATGCAAGGAGAAGTCACTTTGAAATTAATTTGAAAAAAAAGGAGGAATTTAAAGGAAAAAAAGTTGATTTGAGACAAAAAGAAAATGAATGAAGAACGAAAATAATTTCAAAAGATCAGTAAGAATATAAAATAAGCAAATTCGAGTAACTAAAATTATTCTACAACCAAGAAATAATTAAAAATTTTATCACGAAATTTAGCTGTTAAAATTCAAATCCAGGAGATTGTCATTTTTCTAACAAAAGTTCTCTTGAAAATGCCTGCGTTTATGAACAAATTTTAAGAATTTACTAACAAATTGTGTCAGATAAGTAGAAAGACAGACACTCTAACATGCCTTAGTCCAAGCAGAAATTAATTTCGCGTCTCCTGATTGCCGATCATTAAGTTATCGGCGGATATCTCAAAGTCTAGCAGATTGCCAGCTTAAATCTTTTATCTGCTCAATTTATAGTTGCTGACAGGAATTACTTCGTATTTTCAACAAACTGTGTTTTATATTATAGTTTATGATTAAATCTTTCCATGAAATTAAATCAGGAATGAGAATAGTTAAAAACTTAAATAATTTAAAAGAAATTTTGTAACGGCTTTTAAAAA
>JACWBX010001744.1:0-12575 GCA_014622435.1 Polypedilum pembai | reverse complement strand
GGGGATGTTAAAAAATGGAACGTCAGCTTTTGTAAGCCATGTTTCAGATATCAAAATTAAGTGAATAGGATACTCATAAGTATCAACAAAGTTTTCGATATCATGAAGCGAGTTTCTTAAGGAACGAGCGTTGACATAGAGGTAGTTAAACGAGTTTGAGAAATATCCTCTGTCCAATCCATTGAAATGCCTGATATTTAAGTTTATTTCACAATCAAAGTTCATTAAACTGAGTGTCAAATTTAAGTGCAAATTTATTAAGGAAATTAGATTAAGAAAGGAAAAGTGAAAAGAGAAAAGAGAAAAGAAAAGAACTATGACATTAGTATTTCGGGAGGACCTTATACCGGGTCGACTCGGTGTTAGTTAATAATCTCAATGCATGGAACATAGAAAACTAGAAAATTACTTAATATTAAGTGTAGCTAGCTACGTAGAAATGTTTAACTAATATGCATTTAAAAATATAGTAATACTTAATTAAGATGTTTGCTGATTTGGTGAGAAGTTATCGCAGAAACTTTTGGCATTCCGTAGTGATGTGATATTTAAGGGTTTGTTGGCTCCAGCACGAACAACTACTACTCCATTTGTGATATATATGGCGATTTCTTTTTTAGGTACTGATTTCCTAAGAAAGTTGAAAATTTCTCTATTCAGCTTCGTCATAAGCGTACGAAAGTCAATCGATACCCCAGCAATGTCATGATATATTGGCTGCTGATCAAGAAAGTGCTCGGCTAAGATGGGAGTGAACCGACCATCAATTCCCTTTTGTTTTGATTTGACGAAACGCATGAATGATAATTTCGCTTGCTCTGACCAGAAAGTAAAAAAAGCGGTAGTATTCAAATTGTTTTTGGATTTAATAAGATTAACTCGCCTGATATAGGTTGAATCGAAGAGACCATTAGACCATGTATTTAATTTCTCAACTAGAACTGATGATTCGATGTTCACAGGAAGGTTATGAATTGTGATTTGATTTTCTAAATTGAGTTGATCTAGCCTGTTTGCTAAGATGCTAATCGAATCTACTTCGTTTTGCTGCTGTTCTTGAGCGTTTTGTATTATTTTGATTGATGCTTCTGTTGATTTGACCTCATCTTTGATTACTTTGACTTCATCTTTAATCTCATTAAGTGTTGACAGAAAATTGTTTATTTTTAGCTCTAGTGTCTTGTACTGCTTCTCTGTGCTTTCAACTAACTGCGTAATTCTCTCACCATTATACTTAATAAGTTCATTCGTGGATTTGATTGCAGCTGCAAGGTCAGCAAGTGTGAGGTCTGTTGTTTTGGTCTTTTTAACCTCTTGAAATGAGGAATGAGCTTCTACCGGATCAATCGATGGCCTTTCTTGTCTTTTCCTCGATAAGCTTCTTTCGTGATCAGGTTTGTTTTGTTCCTTTCTCGGTATATGCGTCTTATTATCATTTCCACTCATTATTAGGTTAATAGCAAAGACGGTGAAAAAGTGGAAAATTTTGATATGTCTTAATTGAGAATAAACTACTATGACGCAGAGTAATCGTGAGCTTGCTTAAGTTACTGATGAGTTTACACTTAAATTGCACACAAAAAACTGAATTTTTAATTGATTAAAACATTAAAAAAGAGACCTTGTGCGAAATTTCTGACTGATTCCTTTTAACACACGAGGAGAACTGGTAAGCAAAAATTTATATTTTTCTTTTTGCCTTTTAACTTTTAAAACTATAGTTTAAAAAAAATCACTTGTGTTACATTTAGACACATAAAAAAACATCTTGCCTCCTTTTTTGGCTAAGTTATTCCGTCTTGTTAATTAATTATTATATAACAATAAATAATTTTGAAGGTCGCGACAATTGACCTGTAAAAATGAAAATATTTACTTATTTTTTGTTATTTTTTCTTATTCCTGTATTTTTGCAATGATTAAGAAATAAGTAAACAAACTCAAAAATCTGTTTTTAGCTATCAATTTTTGTGCTTAAAATATTTTTAAAAAAGAGCTAAAAAAATTTCTTTTAAGAGTTGAATTTTTTTTTATTCATTCGTTCAGTTCAACTTGACTAAAACAGATCTTAAAAATGAAGTTCCTTGCTTTAGCCATCATTTTCGCTATTTTGTGCACAATTTTTGTATCAGCTGATGAAGGTAAGTGAAAAATGAGATTTAAGTAGATACTAAAAATTTAACTAAATTTTTCTTTTATCAAAATTAATCAAAATATTTTTTAAAAAATTAAACTTGAATTTTTGTTTGAAAATTTCAATATAAAAAAGTTTTTCAATTTATGAAAAATCAAAGGGTAAAAACTTCAGTCTAACGTGTTCTAACGGAGTCTAAAATGGCTCTTGGAAATAATAAGAAAATTTTTAATTCAAAATAAATTTGCAGAAATTGACTCAAATTTTTTACTTCTTTTGTCTTCCCAGATCCATGTCATTTGCCACCACAACAAGGAAAATGCCGTGGAAGCAAAACTAGATATTACTTCAACCCTGAAAGCAAACATTGTGACACTTTCATCTATGGAGGCTGTGGCGGAAATGAAAACAATTTCGAAACTCTTCAAGCTTGTGAACAAGCTTGCGCTGATGACGTTGTCGTCAATAACTCGATAGCACAAAGCAAAAGTGAAGACGGTAAGTCTCTAGCTATTATAGTTTTCAAGATTTTGCGCCTCATCTAGCCAAACAAAGTGAATGTGAAAGCTGCAATTAAGATTCTAAAAATGCACTAGAAATGAGCATCGAATTTCCTTTTCTTTTTGAAATGCAAAGGAAAAAATTTAAGGCGAAAGAATTTTGTTTAATTTATTTTCTGACTTTTGATTGAACAAAATTGAAAAGAAAAGCAAGAATGAAAAATTTATTTACTGCTTTGATTTATTTGTCATTGATTGCATTACTTGTTATGGCTGATAAAATTTTTTTGAATTTGAATTTTGATAATAAACGCAAAAATAGTTTTAGATCCATGCACATACAGTGAAGTTCCCCTAGGTGGTCGTGGGTTGTTTGACAGATATCGTTTCAACATGGAAACAAAAAAATGTGAACACTTCTATTTTGGTGGTGGTGGAGGACGCGGAAATATCTTCAGAAAACTTGAAGATTGTGAAAAAACTTGTGCTCATCACGTGAATTGAATAAAAATGAATTTTATTTTTCAAAAATTTAATTAATATTTTTATTCCGTATAAATTGTTGAAAAAAATCTAGATTTTTGCAATCATTGATAGCAATCCTTTAAGTTTGTTGTTTATTTCAAATTTTTTTATGCAAAAATTTATCCTTTTAACCTTCAAATATTTTACAACGTAAACTTTATAAATTTAAAAGACCAAAGAAAATTTTAAGAAACTTTAAAAATTTCTTTTTATCTAGAACAAAGTTGATAACTAAATAGTATAAACTAAAAGTACATTTACAAACAAACTTTTGGAAGGTAACTTTTTACTTATAAAGCATTATTTGTCTTTTCTATTACCTTTGAAAAAAGTAAACCCTACAGTAAGGCAGTGTCTTAAGCATTTAACTGTTTTAAAAAAAACATGGAAGTTTATCAACTTTAATAGTATAAGTTCCACACTTGAATGAGCTTCAATTTCCATCAATTAATTTATTCCACTGCACGTTTAACTAAAAATTCAACTAATTTTTAGTCGGTTAAAATTTTCAATTAAAAATCAACAAAAATTAAGTCATTTAGCATTTTATTATTAATTAATTGACTAAAAATTATTTGATCTTTTGTTAGTCGCGACTAAATCAAAAACGATTTTATAAAAAGTAAAACACAAAGTTTTCAAATAACAACTAAAGGGTTGTTTGAGCTCATGTTAAGCACTATAGACAAAAAATTATTTTTATGAGTGAGAAAGAGAAGCCTAAAATGATCAAATATTTTTTGTTTTGTTACAACCGAATAGCTCCTTATAACTATTAATAAATTATCCAAATCTTTATACATAAAAAACATCCGCGTACTTTCTTATCGTCATTATCAATTTAATTTGACCTTTTCTGCTCTTAAATTTCTAAATACAAAACTCTACGCTTCACAGTGGAGTAACAGGAAATCATCATCATCAAAACATTTTTCAAGGAGAATTTCCTCAGATTATTCTATATGAGGAAATATAGGAGCACTTTGACAAATGAATCAACAGAGTGAAATAATTTGTATTTTTTTGGTCACATTTTGTCGCCTTGTTAAACGAAATTTTTTCATATGATATATTTTTGAAGGTCGCAATCATCGACCGGTAGAAATAAAAATATTTACGTATTTTTCCTTGTTCCTAAATTATTTTAATGAGCAAACAAATTTCAAAATAAACTCTAAAATCTCTTTTGACTCTCAATTTTTTTTGTGCTCAAAATGTTTTTAAAAAAAGAGCTGAAAAATTTCTTTAAAGAGTTGAAAATTTGTTTTATTCATTCGTTCAGTTCAACTTGAGTAGAACAGATCATAAAAAATGAAGTTCCTTGCTTTAGCCATCATTTTCGCTATTTTGTATACAATCTTTGTATCAGCTGATGAAGGTAAGTAAAAAATGAGATTTTAGTAGACACAAGGGGAAGCAACTCTTGAAAACAAAAAACAAAGTAATCATTGAAGCACAATATCACAAATATTTTTAATTAATTTGTTAGAATTTTAAATTTTAATTAAAAAATTTTCTAATTTATGAGTTATCAAGAACTTTGGTCTAATGTGCGCTAACGTGCTCTAACGAGGTTTAAAATGGAAGTTTTTAAACCTTGAGAAAAATAAAAAATTTTATTCAAAATAAATTTGCAAAAGTTTTCGTTTGACTCAAATTTTTCTCCTCCCAGATCCATGCCATTTGCCACCACAACAAGGAAGATGCCGTGGAAGCAAAACAAGATATTACTTCAACCCTGAAAGCAAACATTGTGACACTTTCATCTATGGAGGCTGTGGCGGAAATGAAAACAATTTCGAAACTCTTCAAGCTTGTGAACAAGCTTGCGCTGATCACGTTGTCCATCAAAAAATCACTCCAGCATAAAAATTTTATTGAGAAATAAAGAAAATTTTGAAATTTTAAAGTCAATGTCATTCTATCATTTATTTTTGTATTTTCTTTCCTTGTTATCAATAAAAATAACGTTTTGACCGCAAGTGAACTTTTGTATTAAAAAATTTATTTGGTAATCTTTTGTTTATGAATATTTTAAAATGCTGACCTTGCATAACTTTCTTATGCAATAATTATTTTTGTTTTTAATCTAATAAATTTGATGTTTGACTTTAATGACTTTAATTTATTTATATTTTGACAGATAGAATTATTTACTAAAGCTACAGATTTGAAAAGGCACAAATTTTTAAGTGTTTGACCATTTAGAAAAAATCTGAATAGAAAATTCTCTTGATAATGATTTCCTGTTACTTCATTGTAAAGCGAAGGACATTGTTTGTGTCTGCTTCAATTTGAAACGTTTCAGTCATCATTCTGAGGATACGATTAGTGAGGACAAGGGATGAGCCTGACGTTCTCATAATATAGGTCAATAGATCTTATCTTTTACACTGCAATCCAATTTCAATAAGTTCTGAGCTTGAAAAATATCTAAAAATTTCAAATCCTCAAAGCTTTTATTTAAAAAAACGAATCCAGGACTGTCAGAGTCTTAAAATTGACGCATCAAGGTAGCTGAGAACTTCCAAAAATTCACATGTTTATTTACAATCATCTAAAGATAAAATTTTTTGACTTGGGTTGACAATTATTAAACTAAAAACTCATCCCTGAAATTCTATTTGCTGCTGATATATTTAAACAGATTCCGAAACTGTTTTACAAGTGGCTGAAATTTAAGTTTCATATATGTAAAAATTTTGCAATCATAGCAGTCATATGAAGCTATAGAAGAGTAAATTAAAAAGTTTTCGTGCAAAATATTCAACTTGAATTTATTCACATTTTAAACAAAATCATTTACCATTTATCATGATATTTTCCCATAAAAGTTTTCAAACTCATCTCAATAATTTTTGTCATAGCAAACAACAAAGTTTCAGCTAAAATTTTCTTTGCTTTTATGAAGCTCTTTAATAAAACTTCACAAAAGAAGCAAGAAATTGGCAATGAAAGTGAAGCAAGCCACAAAATAAATCCAAATTCCAAATCACTCAATGAAAAAACTCTTCTTGGATCAACAACTTCAGGTTTATAAGGTTTGCTTATTATGAGCTTTGCATAGTCCATCAAATGCTTTGCCAATCCAGTTTGAATAAAATGACTTACAGTATCAAGAATTTCATGTGAAAGAATTTGATTTTTCAATACAGTGTAGCCAATTAACATCACATGCTTCTCATTCTGCATGATAGGCAAAGAATTTTTCAAACTTGTATTAAAAAACGCATGTTGCAAGTTGTCGACAAAAAATGCCAATTTCATGTTTGATTGTCCTTCAACAGCTTCTTTATACATTGATACAAATTGATTTTCTGAGACTGTCATTAGATTTGGTCTAAAATAAAAGATCAGGGTTGGAATCTTTGTTTGCATACTTAATTGGTATTTTATGCAAGTTGCCTAAAAATAACTACTCTAAATAAAGACATGACAATAAACATTTTTATGTACGTCATTTCGGCCGACAGTTCGGCTGAATTGTCGACCGAATTGTCTGCCAAATTGTCGGTCAACAACCAGAGCTGTAAAAGTAGAATCTACCCAGTAGATTTTGGCTACAGCAGCCGAATGGTTACACTGATTTTCGGCAACTGGCTACAGACCAGTAGATTAACAACTCTGTCGACAACTATTTCAAAATTGGATTCCAAATTCCTTAGAATACGAATGAATTTTTACTCAAGACCAATAAACAATTCATTTTACACTTTTTGTTTAGGCAAAATTTGTGATAAAAATCTTCACCGACTTTTCGGCAGACAATTCGGCCGAAAATGGTCTCGAATTGTCACCCGAAATGAGGTACTTAAAAATGTATATTGTCGGCCGAATAGCTGACCAAAGATGAGATAAACATGGGGTGGATTTTAGTAAAATTGCAAAAGCAATCAGGTACAGAAAGACCAAGAAAAGGAAAATTTACTTGGATTTTAAAATAATTTAAAGAACGAATTTCTTTATGAAACTTTAAATTCCTTCATTTTTTTATCTTTTGATGCCTGATTAGAGCAATTTTTATTATTTATTAATTCTTTACCTATTTAAATAAATTAGAGAAATTTTTGGGTAAATCAACATGCATGCAAGTTGTACAAAATACTAGTCAAATATAAATGCAAAAGCTGAGTCCAAAAGTGATTTCAAATAAAATAATTTTTAACTTACGGTTTTCTATTTTGTCCTATGATATTGAAATTTGTTTCATTTTTGATTTTTCGATATTCTTTTTTAGTAAAAATTAATCTTTTAGTTAGATTCATGATTTCATGTGGCAACACAATTGTATAATTCATTTCTCTTAAATCATCAATAGAAGTAGGCAATGGCTTTCTCATGTCAGTTGTCATAAATTCAAACATCATTGATTGCCAGCATGTTCGAAACATTAAACAAAACCAAATGAAAAGTCCAAGTGCCAAACGATTTGATGATTCTTGAGGTAGTCGAAATTGTGGGATACCAAAAATTACACCTAATGCGTTATATGCTGGTGTTCTTATGCCTTAAAATAAAAATTATGAAAATTTTTTGAAATTAAAATTTTTTCAATTACCTTCGCCAAAAAGAATTGTTTTAATCCGATTTGGACATTTATGAATGGCAAAAATGAAGCCAAAAGTGAGCAAAAAAGTGACAGCAAGTAAAATCCAAGTTGTTAAATCAAATGGCATTAAAATTTTTTCATAATTTCCATACATTTCATTTCTTGTTATCAAATAGTAAAATTCCATGTCATCAATTGGATCAGTCCAAAATGATACATAATTTTCGCCCATATTTCTTTTTACTTCTTGAATACTCATTATAGGTGCAAAGAAACTCCCTAAAATTTATAAAATTTAGTAAATAAATAAAGTAAGTTTCGGCAAAAAGCATATAAGAAGAAGAATTAAGAACATGTTTCTTCTTCTTTTTCTGTTTTTGTATGAAAAAAAGTGAAAAAGAAGAAGAAGTTTGCGCATACTTTTTCTTCTTATACGCATGTTGCTAAAACCTAGAATAAAGCTTGACACTTGCATTTGACCTGACGATTTTGTGCAAGTTGCATGCAAGTTGGCTTAATCAAATTTGTCTCTTATTCATTCAGAATTTGTTAATCTGATTCAGATTTGATAAATTTAAGTGAAAATCAAATATTTTTAAATTTACAACAAATTTTGATAAAATTAAATAAAATTTGAATAAATTAGAGACTTTTTTGAGTAAGCCAACTTGCATGCAAGTTGATTTACACAAAAATGTTTTTAACTTGTTCAAATTTTATTTATTTTTGATAGAAATTTGGTAAATTTATAAGAAAATCAATAATTTTTAAATTTACAACAAATTTTCATCAAATTAAATACATTTTGAATGAATTTAAGACATTTAAGCATGGGGAAAGAACTCTATTAAAAATTCTACCAAAATATCAAAAAGCTATCAAATTAACAAAAACTTTTTGTTGTTTTCATATAAAATTTTTGAGTTTCAATGGTTACTCTGTTTTCGCAATCAAGAGTTCTAATTGCTTGCATTTTACAGTAAGTCAACTTGCATACAAGTTTTATAAAACTATCAAGTCAAGTATACATGCTAATGCCAAACTGTGCAAAAAAACTACAATTCGGCATTATGCAGGTAAGAAGAAGAATTGTGCGCATTAATTTCCTTCTTCTAATTCATTTTTATATGAAAAAATCAAGAAGATGCACAAAATTTTTCTTCTTATCTGCTTAATGCCAAGCCCAACAATAAAAGACTAAATTTAACTTACAATAATTTGTAAATTCTCCCATTCTTTCAGTTGCAATTTGCTTAAACATTAAGTTATTTGTGCCAGAAATCGGAATCAGTTCAGGTTTTGGAGCCAAAGTGTAATGAAGTTTAAAATTATGTTTCTTCGCCATTGAAGTTAAAATTTCATGAGTCAAACCACGAAATGTCAATTTTTCATTTGTAAGACTTTTCGAAAGTTTTTCAATAACTTTTTTGTCATAAATATTGAAATATTCTTCTGTGTACCATGTGTGTTCAAAATCAACAGCAAATGACATCAAACAGCCATGAAAATTGCTAAATTGATTGAAATCTTCCAACTTTTTGTACCAATTTTGTGTTTCAGTGTTAAAAGTGTTTAACAGTTTTGGATGAAATTTTCCACAAATTCTTTCCGAATAAATTACACTTGCATATAAAGCTATCAAATTTTCATCTCTTGTTATCATAAACTCATAAAATCGCATGTCTGGATGAATTAAAGAAAAAAGTCTTGGTTGCATTGTGTCAGTAATATCATGAAATTTCATAAAATCTTCAACATAAACTGAAAATTTTGTTGTCTTGTGAGGTAAATTTATAAATCTTAAATAATTGATGTGAGCATTTCTCGTCATTTGATGCAATTGTTGAAGATTTGTTTTTGATTTTGTCAAAATTATTGTTGACTCATTCAATTGATGATGCCATTTGTAAATATCATCAACAGTTTGAATATTGACAATAGTTTCACCGTTTAATTTCTTTGTGACTTCATTGATGACGTCTTTAATATGTTGTGTCGCTTCACCATAAATTAGAAAATCAAATCTAATGTTGTTAGCAATGTAAAACTTTTCTATGACATCAACCATCACTTTCACAACCGACAATGTTGAATTTTCTTGAGTTTTTAAGCTGTTGACCAATGTGCTGCATATTGTTGTCATTATAATCAATATTGTGAATGTCATTGAAAAGTTATTTGATTTTGAACACTTTTTGTAATGTTGTCGAAAGTTCTTTGACATTTTTAATAACTTAAATTTATTGTGCTTTTTTTTTTTACAAATAATTGATATTAAAATAAACTTATAATTTAGATGTTAAATTGTAACCATTGACAACTTTTTGAAAAATAGAAAGTAGCCAAAAGTTACTATTTTTACAAATCTGTTTATCTGAATAGAATTCTATCAAAAATGTTTTTGTGAGCAATTATATCAACAATTATTTTTAAAGTAAGCTATTATTGATGAGGATTTACAATTTCTCGGATATTGAGAATACAGGAAATGAAAAAATCAAGCCGAAAACGAGGATTTCCGAGTAATTATATTTATTTATTAACAACAATGTACTTAATACTAATATAATATTTTTTTAATAACAATCTGTTGTGTAAACGAATCAGGTATATAAGTGTGTGTATGTTTATGTGTTGACCGTAGCTCCTTCTAGGTCGCTACAAGTTTACAAAAATTCTTTTAGAATAAATATATAAAAAATAATTGTTTATGATTAAAAATTGAAAATTTTCATAGAAATGTAAAGAAAAATTTTCTATCAAAGAATTCCTCGGCTGAATTTCAGAAATATTTCCGATTTGTAAATCTTTAACTATTGATAAAAACTTTAATTAATTTTTTGAAAAGTTTAACCTAAAGAATTTTTCAAAGTTTTAGGAAAATTTTCTACATTTTTTGCTTAATATAATTTAGCAAGAAAAGCTGGAAAAATTAGAGAATTTCCAGCGAATTTTTATCAAATTTTTAGATTTTTTTTTATTAATAAAATGTCAAAGATTATAAACTTTATCAAATATATTTTTAACTTTCTAACAGTTTGAATCACTTACAATGTTTTGTTTCTTACAAGTAATAAAATGAATTCAATTCTTAGACTTCGACACACGAAGCTTCAATTTCATTATTTTTATTCTTTATTTATGTGTCCATAAATAAATTAAGTCAATTTTTATTTGTTACTTAATTCCAAATCTCTGAATATATTTTAATCTATTAATCTATGTGTCCATAATTAATTCAGTTTTTCTTTTTTAACTTCTCAAAATAACATGGAAAAAGTTCATTAATTTTGAATTAAGTCTAAGTTGAAAATCAATAAAAATGTCTGCTTTATTTCTAGAAAATTCAAATAATTTTAAGTTTTAGGAACAAAATTTTAAAGTAGTCAAATCTTTAAGAAATTCAAAAAGTATTAAGAAAATTATTTTAAATTTTTCTAAGCATCATTTAAATTTAAATACAAATTTTTAACTATCAAGAAAATTTCAATTGAATTTTAAATTCAATATTTTTTGCTTCTTTAAATTTCTAAACACAGAACAATGCACAAAAAATTTATTTTTTTTCTATTCCTCACTAATCTGTTCACCTTAACAACTTTTTTTACAATGAAAACTAATAAAATTTCCATGAAAAATTTCCCATAAAGCAATTCTCAATTTATTTTTGTTCTAAATTTTCTGACAATCGAAACCTCTCTAAAAATCAAAGTTTATTTTTATTACTGAAAAAAAAAACTTAAATTTGCAGCCATAGTTTTATATTTAATCATTGATAAGACCAATTAAAGAAATTCAAGTTAATAAATTATTAAGGTTTTAGAAGTCTGCCGATAAAGTAGTGAATGAGCATTTGATTGACAATCAGAAGACGTAAAATTGACTCCTTTTTGGTCTAAACATGTTGAAATATTTTCTTTTCTGCTCTATTACTAACAAATTGTCAATTTAATGGCTAATTTGCGAGCAATTTTTATTTTCAAAGCGTTGCTTACTTACGCTGTTATGTTTTTGAGTTTGAGAATTAAAATATCTCAAAAACTACAAGCACAAACATATTTTCTAAATTAAACTTTTCCATTGTGTTGCAGACTATGTAAAATTTATGCAAATAAAACTGACAATTTATCAAAACATTTAATTTTTGATAATTTATTTCTGCATAAGTTATCAACGCAAAAAAATTTTTTGTCTAACTAAAACAAATAGCTTTTCGTAAAACATAGAGTTTCATGTCAAATGAATATAAAAGAAAAGATGCAAATAAACATTTGAATAATTCGTAAACTGAGATGTTTTGTCAAATCAAATGTCTTACTTGAATAATTTCTACCTTATTTTATACTGTAATTAGTTCTTATTTTACAAATTCTTAAACTTTGATTACATTACAAAATGTATTACTTTTTATTTGTTCTCAGTTTACATTCTGAAAACTGCAATTTCTTGCAAAATTTCTTTAAAAAGTTTTGTTGGTGTTATTTTTATCCAGAGTTGTTAAAATAGGAAAACTTGTCTGTGCAGGCAAAAATTTTTATTTCAATGTAAATAAAATCTATTATTGTTTGTTTATTTGTTTCTTTATTGAGTTCAATTTAATGCGTTAAACAATTATTTATTGCATAGAGCTACAAAGTAATTCTTGAGGGGGTATCAATTTAAGTAGATAGGCACTACAACATCTTCGTAAAGATATTCTCTTAATCTTCTTTTGAAAATTTTTATAGACGTAAAAGCTTTAACATCGTTTGGTAAATTGTTAAAATCAGATAATCCTCGATAGTATATATTATTTATTCCTATTTTGGTTTTAGGCACAGCCATTGCAAATTTTGAATTTTGTCGTGTATTATATGAGTGTTGTTCA
>JACWBX010001743.1:30031-40132 GCA_014622435.1 Polypedilum pembai | reverse complement strand
TACTTTGGACTTATATAATAAAAAACTCACCATATAATTGATTTGTGGCAAAAATGTAATGACATCACAAACACGGACAAATGGAACATTATCAGCTATCGTCTTTCCTAATTCCGTATATGCTTGATATTGCGGTCTAAAAATAGAAGCACATAATGTTAAACTCATCACGATAAGAAAATTTTACAAACACTTACTTTGTTCCACTATACAAATTAATCTCAAGAGCTTGCATCACACGCTTACAAATGTCTAAATTGGCATTTGGATAGAACTGATCACGTAGTTCACTCAATGGTATGATCATGTCGCTATTTGGTGAATATGGAATCATATTGATGCAGTGCACCATCTGATTATCAATGAAGCTCTTCTCGATCTTGTAAGGTGACGCGCCATAGCCATTCATTCCAAGTGAACTTTGCATTTGCATTTGCTGTAGTCGACTACTTGCTGCTGACTGCATAGAGCGTGTTGATGATGAACTTCCGTTCATGTAGGTGCCATTGTGTGCCCGTTTATTCGCAGCGGATGCAGCCGCCTGTTGAACTTGCTGTAGTTGAAGTGCCGCAACACTCATCGACCTTGATGGAGTAGTAGGGGAATTAGAGAGATCGATTACATCCATAGCACTCGCACGTGATGTTGTAATTACGCTCTTATTGCGTAGAGGATATGAGAGGTTCTGATAGGAAGAGGAGGAGGATGTAGAGGAAGCGAGAATTGAGGAGGAATTCGATTGACCAGCAATTTGTTGCGCTTTTGCATATAAATTTGTATATTGTAAAATTGTCTCTTTCAATAGCTCTGGATCATTGAGTTTTTGTGTCAAAAAGAGTTCATTAATTTGCTGCTGAAGAACAGCAGGAAGATTGTGAACTTGAGAAGCTGGCGAGATAGATGGTTGCTTAGCAAATGAGCCAGCTGGACTCGCTCTTGTTGGTGATGCAATAATAGGAGAGACATTTGATTGAATAATATTGCGCGCATTTCCCGACTGTGAGTTTTTAGGATAAATTGACAGCGACGATGAGAGCGAATGATCGTTGCCACTGCTCGCACTGTTGCTGTTGAAAAACTGAGTCGGTGTGATGGTCGTTGAGGCCGGTATACGATTCAGATAGGACGATGGATTTTGACTATTACTACTACTGCTATTATTACTATTATTATTATTTGTCGTGTTCGATGGGCATCGAGTTATTGTCACAACATTATTACTACTACTACTATTATTGCTAATATTATTGTTGCTGGTAGGATAAGAAGAGGAGGAGAAAGAGGTATTTGAGGATTGTGTGTTTGTAGATGAGCTTTGAGGATTTGTGGAGCGTAATTGCAATTGAGCCGTTGAACCGGACCTAGAAACATTATGGAGGACGAAAGTCGCGTTTTTTTCAATCAAAACATTTTTCAAAATTGACAATTGTACTTTTTATATGAAGCAGAATAATAAATGATAAATAAATTATAAAAAGAGATTTTTTGTTTTGTTGTTGTTGTTGTGTTATTGATAGATAAGGAGAAAATGAAAATTCATATTTATGTGTTTGTATATGTGTGTAAATGAATAATGAAAAATGAATTTAAATTTGTTATTTACAAAAACAAAACATATGAATTGAATGTAATTTGAACTGAATGTTCAAAGAATGGAAATTATAGTAGAAAGAGTGAGTAAGAAGAAGAGAGAAATGTGAAATTATTACAATAAATAAATGAAAAAGTGAAATGCCCAATTCCAATAATTAATTAATATTAAGCTTGGTTAATTAAGTATTTTGTATTAAAAACTGATAAAAAACATTTTTTGGTGAACAAACTAAAATTAAATTTTTGATTAGCTAGAAATGAGAACGAAAGAATTACGCTCTCATTACTAGCATTAACATAATTCACAAAAAATATTGATACAGAACGATAGCTCCACATTGACAATTTTTTTAAATTTCTTTTTTTCTCAAATTCCAGATCCTTCGTCGCAATTGGAAAAACGCATAATGATTCTAGGAGAGGGTTCAATCTTGTGCCTTTTTTAAAATTTTTCTCGCTTATTTACAATACCATATTTATGACTCTTTGTGACTCACAATATAAATAAAAGTTAAAGTTTAATAAGTTTTTATATGTACATTTAAGTATATAAATATATAAGAAGCTCATGTTCCTGTTTTTCGCATTAAAATATTATTAATATACACCCACCCACGCTCAATTAAAGAAATAAATATATAATTCAAAACCAGACATATTAGGAGAGTGTGTGAAAAAGAGTAAGAGAGAAGGAAAATACATAGAAAATATGACTCATAATAATCGAAGGTTTTTCGGATGAGGTCATCATGCAATAAATTTTATTTTTAGATATGATCATGAAATTTTTTAGCCGATTTGAGAGTTGTGTTGGTGATATTTTTTATTAAATTTTTATTTCAACAACCGTCAATGTAACTAATAGGAAATTCCAAAATGTCTTCAGATAAAATTAAATACAGAAATTGAAGAAATTCCCAAAAAGTTGATAGAAATCTTCTTTGAGCTCAAGCACAAGAATTGAAAATGTAAAAATATCATATACATGTACACAACAATAATACAAAAGATTGAAAATAAATAATTTTTTCTAAGGGATCACCATGCATTGATATCAATATATTGATAAATGAAGCCATAAGTAGAATATATTGTGATGGTTTTGATATTAAAAGATACCTTTTTGTGAACAGTTACTGTTTTAAAAAGCAATAAATTTTACATTAAAAGCACAGTAAAAAAACGATAAGCCGAAAAACAATTGCTAGTAATTAGCTATAAAGCATGACTTTTCAATTTTTGCTGTTAATTGACGTTAGTTTTTCCCCGCCATAAATTGTATAAAAATATCGCTTTGTAAATACAAAACTATTTAGCCACCCACAAAATCCTCTCTCCTATGGCAAAATGAGTTACAGAAATAATTACATCAACAGAGATAGAAATATATTTAAATGGGAAAGATACAGAGAAAATGGATTCATGCTACAACCAAATGTTTCAAATTTTTAAGTATGATAAATTTCCTAATGCCTAATATAATAATTAAAACTTACACTTGTGATTGCTGTTGTGAGCGAACAAGAGGAGGTGGTTGCTGTTGTGAGCTGCTCCTCGAATGTCCATTGGTATTCATCGACATGTTGCTGCTTGTATATGGATATAGACCACTCTGTATGAGATTCTGCATTTGTTGTTGTTGCTGTCTACTTGAGTACGATCTAGTTGATGATGCCTAAAAGATAACGTTTTTAGAAGAGGATGATTTCATAATTTTTATTCATTCTTACTTGTTTGCTTTGAGCTGATGTGAGTCTGAGCATTTGATCAAATT
Source organism: Polypedilum pembai (assembly GCA_014622435.1). Lineage (NCBI taxonomy): Eukaryota > Metazoa > Arthropoda > Insecta > Diptera > Chironomidae > Polypedilum > Polypedilum pembai. The sequence continues at coordinate 36,765 of JACWBX010001743.1, read as the reverse complement.
GTGACTGTGTTAATTGACTGCTCCAGCCATTACTTAAAGCCTAAAATTGAAATAATAACAAAAATTAGTCAAATTCACAATTCTTCTTATTGTGAATCCACACAGAACTCACAAGAGCTGCCAAACTCGCCTGTTGATTCGCTGTCATGCCTGATGGCATGGAGCGTAAATAACTCATGTCCATGTTTTGCTGATACATGTGCTGCAAACTTGCAGCTGCACTACCACTATTGACCATTGATCTTTGTTGCTGTTGTTGCTGCTGTTTCTGAACTTGCAACTGTTGTTGAGCTCTCTGCTGCGTGGAACTTATCATTTGCTTTGGAGGCGGATGAGTCCAGTTAACTGTGCTGTTGTGTGATTTTTGTGGCATCAACAGTTGTGTATCGACAACTTTATTTGGCCAATAGTCTTCAAATATTGTTCCTTGAGGGAAATAACTTTTGATGTCATCGAGACTAATGACAGCGACGGTCTCACTTGCAAAGAGTTCATTTCTAATACCTTGAACTTTGCAGCAGAATTTGAGATAGGATAAATCCCAACCACACAGCGAATCAGCCTTTAACTTTAAATTCTCAGTTTCACCCTCAAAGTAAAAGAGCGGCACCATTTTCTGTCCATCTCTTACCGTATAAGGAACAACAGATTCATTATTGATACGAATAAAACCACATTTGTCATTTGGCGTTGAGTAATTGGTGAGTTTCTTGTAGCAAACATCGAGGAATTGTTGAAATTTTTGAGCATCACTCAGTCGAACAATGAGATCCTTCATGCTAAACTTTTCTTTACCAAAATACTGATCGCAATGACGAAAATTAATTTCGTCCAAAAGTCGTGCTTCTACATCCGTTATATAATAGCTTCTAATGCTGGTGCAGTTGTATAAATCTTGATGAAGCACATTGAGATATTTATTAAGTAACTTTTGTTCTACTATGCGCACCGCGCAATATTTTTCATTTTGACGCATGATATAAGGAATGTGAATTTTGCCGCTATTGAAGGATTCCCAGCCGAAATGTCCCTTGAGACTTTCATCATCTGCTGGCTTTCCCTCGTCTGCGTGATTGCAATTTGTCGTGGCAATTGAGCCCGACAGCGAGCTCGTAGTAGTGCCCGTCTGCTGAGCCATTTGATTAGTTTGCTGTTGCGTCGTCGCTGTAACCACTGGTTTCCGCTGAAGATAATTAAGAATTGTATTTTGTTGTGCTAACGATGATCCCAAAAAAGATTGTTGATTTGATACTTGCTGAGTTTGTTTTGCCGCTTGCAATTTGTGAGCTTCGACCATTTTCCTGGCCAGCTCCCTTATTTCCGCTTCATCATGTCTCTCCTCTTTTACAACGTGTGCAAATGTTGTCATGGCTTTTTCACTACCACCCAATTATTTATTTATTATTACCAACAGTCTTGGAGTCTCTGCTACTGTTGCTTTTATTATTGTTTTTATTATTATTTGGCACACCCAGCTGAAGTAACTTGCTCTCTCGCGCTCGTTTGATTATATTTCTTTTCTTCACCTAACTTTGCAATTTTTCTCACTTAAAAATTTTTCTCTCGCTCTTAATGTCTCCAGTGGTAAATTAGGTTTTGCATTTTATTTATTGAAAGAGTCGCTTTTCTATCCTTAAAAATATTGCACAAAGGATTTTGAATTTATTTTTCTATTATTTTGTTTCACCTTCAAAAAGATTGTTGGCTTTAGCAGCTTTACTCTTTCACTCGCGCAAAAAATAAAATTTTGAGTGTGTATGTGTGTATTTGCGTCTGTGTCTTTAACCACTACTTCTTATTCCTTATACTTTGAAGTATTTACTTTCATTCAAAGACACTGACAAGATTAACGAGATACAAAAAAGATTTTTTATGCTTCTATGAGTACTTTTTTGCAAAGAAGAATTTTTTTTCTCTCTTGGAATTAGTAGAAAATATCTGAATGTCTATGGTTATCAGCAAAAATTTTTATGTATGAATTAATTAAAATGTGTCTTTTTCTCTTGCTTAAGTTGATGAAGGGAATATTTGCTGACCCAACACAGAAGAACTCAGCCGAACTTTTTTCTCTCTCTCTTTTATTGTATCGAGACTATCGAGGTATAGCGATACTAGCGCCACCAATGTGGGTCGTTTTTTCAAGATAATTTCACTCTTTTCTTAAATTTAATTCACTCAAAATTTCAAATTTCATGTTTTTTATGCACGTTGCTTTGATAAGCTTCCAAATTTCATTCAGTTTTTTCAAGATTCGCACAAAAAAGTGTTTAGTAAGTTTTGTAGTCTCACGATCTCAATCTATATTTTCACATATTTTCCTTTTAATTACGTAAATTTTCACTGAATTTCACTTTATCCCGTTAAATTTTATGCTATTAATTTCATTCACATTGAATTATTTATTAAATTTATTAATTTTACTTATTAAAATCAACAATTTTGTTGCGTGAATATTTCGACTTCCAATGCTTTTATGTGGGATAATCCAACGTTGATGGCGCACAAACGCTCTTACTTGTATGAACATAGAAATGTTTCTGAAACGTGAGACTACCTCTCGAGAGGTTTCATTTTTTTCCCAAAATTTCTTTTAGAATTTTACTAACACTCTAAAAAAGAATTATTGATTATTTCAGGTAAAATAAATATTTATTATATATCATTAAAACTATTTATTTTACCTGTAATGCATTAATTTTATGGGACAAAAAATTAAAATTGTTTGAAAATTATTTTTTGATAAATATTTAAAAAATGTAAAAAAAACCGTTAGAAATTTAAATTTTCTTGAAAGTTTTATTAAATTTTTAAATAATAAAAATTTAGTTAGAATTTTAAAATAAAATATTAAGTCTCTGTAATAAAATGCAGGTAAATTTTTCTATTGAACCAACAAGTCATAAAAGTATTTATTTATGTAAACCATAGAATACTCCCGTCAATCAGTGGAATAAGCAAAAATCTTTACCTGAAATGGAAAAATGAATTAAATATTTCACTCACTCAAGAATGAGAGATAGAAAGAAAAGCAAAAGAGAAAATAGTCGTACATTGTGGATATGCCCGATTTTTTTGTAAAACAGTCGGTAGTCTCACAAAAATACGAGCACACACACAACATCTCATCCAACACACTCTCTTTTCTTTATATGTGTGTCCTTGAGTTTTAATAATACATTAATATTGTCATCATCATGGCTTCTTTTTTGTATGTTTATTTGAATGGAAATTTTATTACTTTTTCAAAATATTCGACATCCTTTTTCATTCATATCTCTTTTTACCAAAAAAAATAAGTCAAGAAAATCATAAACATGTAATTTCTTTTTTATTTTCTTCTTTTTTTCTTAATTATATTGTAAGGTGAAACTAAGTTTATCGAGACTATTCTTGAATGTTTCATACATATTTTTTAAATTTAATTCTTTTTTGTGTAGTAAATGAGCGAATATAAGAGAGAGAATTTTATTTTTATGATTTAGTTTCCTTTTAGCTTTAAGTATCAACTGTCTGTATGCATTAATTATTTATTACAAGTTTTCCTCTTTTATAAAGAGAATACATTAAAGATAAATCTCATGGGAAAATAAATTTTTGTATCTCTTTTAAATTTCTTCAACATTATTTGGTTTCACATTTTATTCATTTGTTTTTTTATTATCAAAAAGGCATATATATATATTTAACGGAATTTTATGCAAAATGTATATGTTTGAGAGTGTTTCATGAATCGACTGTATTGCATTTGATATTTATGTGTGTATTAGTGTGTCTTTATGTTTATGTGTTGAATATGGCGTTTGGAGAGAAAAATTTTGATATAAAAGTACGCATGTTAAAACATTTATCAATGTGAAGATGTGAGTGTTACTTAGGCTGCTTCATGTTTTATATTATTTTGTTTCCCTCATAAAAATTGAAAGAAAATAATTTTTACAAATACTTTCTAATGCTTACATCTCCACATTCTTTTTTCCTCGCACACTTACACACTCAAGTAAAAATACACATTTTAAAAAAAAATCAAAGCTTGAGCATTTTTCCATGAAAATTAAAAGGTTCTTTTTAAAAATGATATTTTTAATATATTCAAAAAATCATTTGTGAATAATGACTTGGTTTTTTGAATAAACTGTGAATTTTAATGGAATATTCCTGTTTTTTAGCGCATTTCCTTCATATAAAGAAAAAATAAGCTATTGTCCGCACTTTGTCCGTCCATCCGTCTGTCCGTCCGTCTGTCCGTCCGTCTGTCCGTCTGTCTCCCTAACTAGTCTTTACCAGAACGGTTTTTCGTGAAAATTTTTGCACTATTCTGTTGTGTCTGGCTATGGGACCGGTGTAACGGAAGATCTTTTCCAAAGTCCATGCCGGTCCATGGTGGTGGGCCAGTAAGTGCAGGTCCACCATGCACTGGGGTCGAAAATTTTTTTTTCTCGGAAATCTTCCTAAAATGTCACAAAATGTCCAAAATATATGTTTCAAGTGAATTTCATGACATCAATCACAAGGGCATGTTCCTAGCACAAGGTCTTGAACTCCGAAAATTTTAAAGTTTTCAAAACATATAAGTATGGCATATCGTTGGAAAGGTTTTGACGCGTAGATCACGATGGCATAAAATTTTTTCGGGATAGTGTCGACCACAGATCAGTGCATGTCGATAAATGGCAGTGCATAGTGGTCCGGCATGAAGTTTGTCAAAAAGTTGCCGAATATCATGAAATTCAAAGAAAACATGTCAGAAATGATTTTTTCAATATGTGTCCCTAGAGCATGGACTTCAGGCACTAGAGCATGATTTGAGGAAATTTTCATAATGCAGGAATACTGCATATCATTGAAAAGACATTGACACGTAGATCACGATTCCATAAAAGTTTTTCGGGATAGTGTCGAACATAGGTCAGTGCATACCAGTCACTGGTGGTCTGGCAAGATTTTGATCAAAAACTTCCCAAATGTCATAAAATGCAAAGAAAACATGTCAGAAGTGATTTTTTGAGCATGAAAACCTGGTGCATGTACTTCAGGCCTTAGACCATGATTTTTGAAAAATTTCAATACACATGAGTATGGCATATCGTTGAATAGGTCTTCATGCTTAGATTACAGTTACTTCATTGGTTTTTAGATTCGTGTCGAACATAGGCCAGTGCATGCCGGTTAATGGTGGTCCGACATGATGTTAGTCAAAAAGTTTCCAAATCATGAAATGTCAAGAAAACATGTCAAAAACCATTTTTCAAATCAAAATTTATTATTATTCTTACAAATTAAGTTTTGCATCAGTAAACTGATCTGTAACGGGAAAATGCGCTCCTAACACGTCTCTGACGGTTAATATTACTGATTTTTTTTATTATGCAATTATAAATTCAATCAATTAACCTTCTCATAGCGCCCTCCAAGCGAAAAAATTATTGTTTATTGTAATATGAAAATTTTTAATTTATTTTTAATAAATAAAATATTCTGCAGTGTATGAAATCTCTAAATAAAATAAATAACAGAAAGCTTTTGGCGGTGGTTGATCGTCATTATGAATTTTTAGCAGTAAAGAAATTAATAAAAAACATGTTTTTAATGATAAAAGCTACGAAAATTAGAAAAAATGCGTCTTGTTAAGGTTCATACTTATTTCAATTATTGAACTTTCAAAAATAATTAATTCAAAGAGCAAAACTTATGAACAAAAAAGAGGGCAACTATTTTTGTCAAACATTCACTAATCATGTTCATTTCATCAATGTTTGATTATAAATATATATATATATATATATATATATAAATAAGTTCAAAAGAGACGAAAAATTCACTTGTTAACAAAGAATATATAAAATATAACTGGGATTGATGACGTAATCATCTTTTAAAATTTTATCATGATTTTTAATGCTTATTTGCATACTTTTTCTTTTGATTTCTTTTACGATTTTAGTGGTTTCATTTTATATTTATGTTGAACAGTTGAATTTTTTCAATTTCCTTTTGAAGAGTTTTTTTGTTGTGGTCCATTGCGCTAATTTCAACTTCTAATTTCATCGGCCACAATGCTTATACATTATTTCTACTCATATTCCATAATTTACTTTTTCTTGTTCTGCGGCGTCTGCGGACGATTAGGATTTGATTGAAGTCCAGAATATTGATATTTAGCCTTTTTTTCACTAGGTTTTAAGATCTATAATGAGAAAAATGAAAAATATAGACAATAATTAGTATAAGTATATATAATGAAGCAAGAAGCACAATAAATCGATTGATTTATGACATGATTTGACAAATAGATTTAATAAGGATAGAAGTAGCATAGTTGAAAACTATATACAATAAGAAAAATAAAATGAAACTACAGAATATTCATTGTTTTTAATTTTTATTTACATAGAATCATCGATTATTTGCCATGTGGATTTTGTTTTTGAGAAACGAGCATAAACAAAACTTGCACGAGCAGCATATGAAGCACTATCTACTGGTGCATAAGTTTTATGAGGATTTACAAATGGAAAATATTTCTTCCACAAGCCTCTTTCAAGATGTCTTTGCATGTAATATTCCACCATGCTTGAGTTGTAAGAATGATTGGAAGAATAAATAATTTGCTCTTGCATCACAACTGGTGGATCAAAGTCGGTGCGCTTATAATATTCTGCCCGTCTATCATACATCTCGCTGCGGTGTATTGGAACATAAGTCCGACCAATAGAAATGTATGCGTTTTCAGGAGC
>JACWBX010001743.1:1891-30011 GCA_014622435.1 Polypedilum pembai | reverse complement strand
ATGAAGCAAGAAGCACAATAAATCGATTGATTTATGACATGATTTGACAAATAGATTTAATAAGGATAGAAGTAGCATAGTTGACAACTATATACAATAAGAAAAATAAAATGAAACTACAGAATATTCATTGTTTTTAATTTTTATTTACATAGAATCATCGATCATAGTGCATAAGTTTTATGAGGATTTACAAATGGAAAATATTTCTTCCACGAGCCTCTTTCAAGATGTCTTTGCATGTAATATTCCACCATGCTTGAGTTGTAAGAATGATTGGATGAATAAATAATTTGCTCTTGCATCACAACTGGTGGATCAAAGTCGGTGCGCTTATAATATTCTGCCCGTCTATCATACATCTCGCTGCGGTGTATTGGAACATAAGTCCGACCAATAGAAATGTATGCGTTTTCAGGAGCGCGTTGTATCAAGCGGAGAAGATTAGGCAAGGCTATAGCATGGGTTTCTTCTAATAATTGTAGTGGATCACGAGGTAATGGTTCATCAATTGGCAAAGAAAATACATCATAAGCAAACCCCTGAATTTCTTTTGATGGCTCTGGCAAAATGTAGATTTTATTTATTAAATTGAGTTTTCTCCCATAACTCGATATTTCTCCCATTATTTTAACTATTTGTATCTAATTAAAATGAATAAATCTTACTGATGATTACTTAAAATAAAAATAATTTAAAACAAACCTTAAATTTCAAAACACAAAAAATTTTTACACGAAAAATACACGCGAAAATGCGCAAAACTTCAAAATTGCTTTTTAAAAGCTGTATCCCCCTGCTTAATTTTCAAAGTTGCAAACAAACAAAAATTTTCAACAAAATTTTTTTCTCTCTTGTGCAATTAAAAATTTTAAATTGTTTAGTGTATTTTGAAAGTCTTCGATACAGAACTGAGATAACACGAAGGTTGTCATGACTGATTACGATCCAAGTAAAAGTAAATAATTAATTAAAAATTTTTCTTTAATTTTTTTCTTATTTGTTCACATTTTTAAATTTATTTTTTTAGATTATAGCGAGAAAGAATTAGATGTGTTGTTGCTTTTGCCACAACCAAAAAAGTACGAGGAAATAGGGAAATTCGCAAAAATCGAGCCACCTACACCTCCAATTAAGAAATATGAATCCGAAATCATTTATATGAAGAAATTTTGGGAAAATTATGGAAGTGAATTAAATGAATTCGAGTCAGCAGAATGCAACAAATGTGATCGAGTCTTCACTGGAAAATCTAGAATCAGAGATTGCCACCGTCACGTAATGGCGCATTTCGATAGTGGAGAATATACGAAATTTGATTGCACCAGATGTATGAAAAATTATTCCACCTATGAAGCATTGAAGAAGCATCACTCAAGAGGAATGTGCTATCTTTCGTCTGAGTTCCCTAAGCAAACTCAGTTTGTGACAATGTGTTTGAGCGAGAACCCCCAGCAAGAGCCATCATCAAAAGTTTGCTCTAACTGCCACGAGTTTACTGATATTCGGCCATCCAAAGTACACATTCATTTCCTTTCGTGTGTCAAATTTCCTTACAGTTGTCCTGGTTGCACCACTCTGTTCACGACCTACAAAACGGCACGAATCCATTTCGAAAATTACTGTGATGGAAGTTTTCGCAATTTCCGCTACTACTATGAAAAGATTACACCACCGGATGTTGATGAAAAGGAAAAGAAATGGACAGAAGATGAAATGCTGCAATTGATTCGAACTAATTCTGCTAATCAAATGAGAACACTACTCAATAATCGTTTGCCTCCTGATTCGTGCCTCTCAGTTGGACAAACAAAAAATTTACGCCTCCGCGATGATTTTTATAACAGCTATGCTGTGACAATTCGTCGTGCAGAATTAGAGCCTTACATGTGCCTCAACGAGATGGTGACTTTTCGAACTTGGCGTCGTTACTATGCGCTTCTCTATGAATATCTTCTTCAGCGCGAAACAAATGATCCGGATGGAGAGCTGCATTCTGAATTTGGAGAAAGGATGAATCCACAAAAATGTGAGCGCCCGACGAAAACCAAAGAAAATTTTAAGCCAGATCGTCCTTATTTTGTATATTTAAAAGCTACAAGAAAGAAGTGGACATTCGCAGATTCAGGTAAATTTTACAATGACGATGAAGAGAGTAAACAACAGAATCAAGAAGTGAAAAAGAGAGCAGGACCTCTTTCAGCTTACAAAATAACTTCTGCAAGAGTTACTCGTACACTTGAAGCAATCAAAGCCACAACATCATTGTCTTCATTTCCAACACAAATAGCTCCCGTTAAATCATATGCAGCATCTACGCGTGTTTCTGCAGCAATTGTGGCAAAAGCTAAAGCAGCAAAGACATCAACTAGCGCATCAACATCAAAAGCTAATACAGCAAATGCATCAACATCAAAACACGAATTGAGTTCATCAGACACTGACGATGATGATATTATTCCAAGAAAAAAGAAACGTGTGATGCGAATTCAAGAATTTAGTGATAGCGACGAATAAGGACCAATCATCTCAAAGAAATGCATCAAAAAATGTAAATTTTTAATTTAAACATCAGCAAAAATTAATCATTTAAACGTGATCTTATCTCATACTTATTATCATAATTTACTTTTTTCACTTATGTTATTGTTATATTTCTAATAAAATATATAAAAAGATTTAAATACTAATATAACTTAAGTATGTATCAAAAAAATAATACATTAAGTAAGCAAATAATTTTTAGAGACAAACATGTAATAAATGAAAGTAAGTAATCAATGAGACTCACCTGAAAACTGCACATCAAATTATCATCAACACTCATCATCCCCCCAGCGTTATCAAATTCACCACAGTAGTTTGGCGCTGAGAATAACGTCACTAATGATCGTTTGGCAAAGAATTCATATCCGTCTTCTACAACTTGATGAGCTCGACAAATTAAATCAAGATCATGTCGATTGAGAAATTTCGACACTATATCTGCTCCAAATGTGAAACTGACTCCACGATCATTTTCACCCCATCCTTGAACATCTTTGTCTGGATCACTCCATAATAGGTCACATAATAGGCCTGTGTCAGGGACATCCTAAAGCAAATAAAAATAAATTATTTCAGATGTCAAAAAATACATTTTTTAAAAAAAAAAGTGTATATACTTACAGCTAATTTTAAAAAGTTTCAGTGATAATAAATGAAAAGAGAAAAAAGATATTTAAAATTTTTGAAACACGTTTAGTTATGATGTTACTTACTTGGACGCATAATTCTACGAATTTGTTCCATTCCCTAAAAATAGCCATGTGAAATAATTGATTACTTAATTGGATCAAAATTGAAAGCATATTGAATAGAATTTTCAATGGTATTTTTAGAAATTTTTTGCTTGCTGCTTTCTTTTTTATGCAAAAACTTTTCAAATCTTATACAATTTAACACACTAAGTAGCAACAGCGTAAAACAATGAAATATATATGATTACGTAAAAATATTTTAATATTTCCAGGGTGATAAATTGTTTAATTATTTTCTCATTGTAAATTATGCTGATGAAGTTATTGAACAAATAATGAAATTCTGAGAAGGTAATTAAACCTTGACGCTTTTAGTGTATATTTAAAAAATATAACACGTCATAATGAATCATTTTCCAAGAATTTTCATGTTTGACGTTGTTTTGTTTCATCAAGTGACACGACTAGAGAAAAAATTGAGATTAAATAAATTACCGATAAGTCTGGTGAGAGTCTGTTAATGACATACAGAAAAATTGATGATATCATGGAAAGAAAAAAAAGAAGGAAAAATTTGAGTTTTAATTTTTTAATATATTCGGTCAAAAAAATCTAGAATAGATATTTAAAACATACGCCCACACGCATATTGAATGTTAATAAGGGGAAACATTAAAAACTAAAATAATATTCATTACCCTCCATGACAGCAGAAAATCTTCTCATCAATAATGGCGGCAATGGGCAGGCAATTGAAGCAATCTGTAAATGTCTTCCACAATTTAATGTTGTAACGACGTTTACATTCATCATAGAATCCTAAAAGAAGGGAGAAAGAATGATGAGAAACGATACTCTGTTCATATTTGAAATGTTTCGGGCATTAAATTGTGATTAGATGAGCAAAAAAAGTTTAAATATACAACAACAAAAATAGCATGTGTATGATTGATACATATGAATGTTATTTGAAATCTGCTCATTCTTCATCATCATTGAACATCTATAATCCTAGAGTAGCTACTTGTTTACATTCACATTCATACACACGATAAATAAAAATATTTGTAAAAATTTATTTGCCATGAGGATGTATGAATGTCTCCATGTGTTGAAATCAATATCATAAACATTTAATCAACACATTTATTTCTTTTGTTGTATATGGATATGAAAATCGATTTGTTAGAGCCCCCGAATACAAATATATAGAAAATTACCATAAATTCGATTTATGCTTGCACACTCATGATTGCCGCGAAGCAGAAAGAAATTTTCAGGATATTTGATTTTGTATGCCAGAAGAAGACAAATTGTTTCTAACGATTGCTTTCCTACGAGAGAATAAGAGGAAAAAAGTTAAGGAATTAGTAAGATATATTTTCAACTTTTACGTACCTCTATCAACATAGTCACCGAGAAAAAGATAGTTGGCCTTCAAAATTATAAATAAAAGTATTTTAATATTCAATCAAGAAATGATATGACACAATCTTTTACCTGAGGTGGAAAACCTCCATATTCAAATAATCTCAGCAGATCCGTGTACTGACCATGTATGTCTTAAGGGTTGGATATTTAATTCAATAGATAAGAAAGCAAAGAATAAAATTGTTTAATTTTAGTCATTTTCTATTTCAGATATCATAAAATGTATGTATATTTCTGAAATTAAAACTATATCAAAACTTACCCCCTTGAATAATTCAAAGTTTCAACAATTGAATAAATCAGAGCACGAACAGTTGAAGAGATGTAGTAAATATGAAAAGAGATTAATAACAATTATTTAAAAAATTGAATCACTGAACGTACATCATTTTAATACTCAAAGGTTTAGTTACTAGAAAAACTTACCACAAATTTTGAGCGGTGCTTCTAATTCCAATAGTATCGGTTGCTGTAGAAAAATTTCACGTGATTTTAAACATAAGCCACGAACTTCTTGCTCTGTCATCTGTACCGCACGACTAGGCTTATTAGTTCGAACTGAAAAATTAGAGTTGATGAAAACGTACAATTAATCAGTATCATGATTTACATATCACAACAATAATATATATGTACATCATCTATCACTACTTCTTACTATCTACTACTATATGTTTAATTAATATTTTTTCATCATAATATACGTTATAAAATATATTTTTTATGATAACAGTTACAATAATAAAGCTATAACGTGTGTGTTTTGTGCAAACTATTTTAATGAGCGCATTATATAGAACGAAAGATCGATCGATCAGTGATTTCGGCGATAAACAAAACCAATAATGTAAAAATATGCTTTAAAAGTCTGTTTCTTTCTTTTGTGTAGATCATAAAAAAGCGAAAAACATCATCATCTTATTTACGTTATTGATCGTAAACCTCAACTGTTACTAAATTTAGAACATTTCCCTCTTATTTTTCGCAATACATCAGCAGAGCCATACAATTTGCTTTTAGATGATTTATTCTTTTTTTCTCTCTCTCTCTCTCTCTCGTTTAATACTATTAGCATTTACTTTTATATGTTTGAATGCCTTACTCAACAATTTGAATTTTTAATGAATGCGGCGTGATATTGAAAAGAGAGAAAAGGAATGAAACTCATCAAGCAAACTTCGTCGTCGGCAATGGTGGTTACTTCACTTTCTTCCGCTTTCAACTTGTTAATCTTCTCTCCTTTTAAGCGCATTTTTGTAAAAAAATACGCTTATAGGTTCACTATAGCTGGCTGGCTGATTGTGACAATCATAACTCGAGAACGGAAAATCGTAAAAAGGTGATCGATGGCTTTTTGAAAAGGTGGGGCATGGTAACATATGATAATGGAAACATATCAGTGTAGCATATTGTTGAAAAGATCTTGACGCATAAATTACAATGACAATAAAATATTTTGGGACCAAGCCAGTGCATGCCGATCAATGGCAGTGCATGGTAGTCCGGCATGATGTTTCAGAATAAAAAGTTTCCAAATGTCATGAAGCATAAAGAAAACATGATAAAAGCCTGAGAGGCCAAGCAGACCGTTATGGTACTTAATTTGAATTGACGCAAATTTTTGGTACTTATTTTAAAATAAAAACTACCGTTAAAAACATGCGAAATCATGCGAACAAATTTTAAATATTTTATTTTTCAAAATGATTTGCAATAATTTAGATAAATATTGGCTGAATTAATGTTTTTAATTCATTTTGAACATTACCCCTTTAATTTCTTTTTTAATTTATATCAAAATGTGGAAACACAAATGCTTTTTCGTAACGTATTCTTGAATTTTTAAAAATTTTCGTGGATTTTCGACAAATTATCAGGAAAAATTGCAAAAATTTCAAAAAATTTAACTGAAAAAATCTTGTTTGGTCCCCTTCAGGGATAAAAGTGATTTTTTCAACATAAATTTCAAGTGCATAAACTTCAAATACTAGAGCATGATCTTCAAAAAAATCTTCAATCATAGATATAAAACATATACTTGAAAAGGTTTCAAAGCATAAATAGAAAAGAAAAAAAAAATTTTGAATTAATGTCGATCCTTGTTGTATTCTGAACAACATTATTATTATCACACTTGTCATCAACAAGTGTCAGGTGAAAATATTTGAAATGTATCGCCAAATATACCGATCTATCACGACAAAAATGCGCTATAATTTCCGACTAGCAGGGCGTCGAGATTGATCTACTTATTTTCTTCTCATTATCTACTATTCCGATAGTGACGCTCAATCCTTACCTAGTGTTTTTATTTCATAGTGAATAAAATTAAAATGACCTCAAAACAATGTACAAACACACCTAAGAAAATCTTTTGTGTGGGTAAGATTTTTGCTAATTTCATGCAAAGCACTTTCATTGAGGTATGCAAAAATTCACTAAACAATGATGTGAAAGAGAAGAGAGAAAACGGAAAATAATGTCGCTGAATTCATTACAATATTAATCACTGTTTTCTGACGTCATTTTCACACGATTTGAAAAACTTCACATGAAATGTCATGCCTGTTTCACTATTAGTATTATTATTGATATGATATGGAGGTTTTTACGATTGACTGAATGAATTTCTTTTAAGATAATAGTGATATTGAAAACCTGTGTGTACCAGTTATAACTATCACTATTCATTCAAAGTGTGAAGTGAGAATAAGAAAAAACATAAAAACCAATTTTTGTTGTTTTGACAAACAACGGAAAATAAAATCTCTTCCTATATTATTTTACTGTAGTTTCTTTTTGTCTCTTCTCTTTTTCTCTCATCACATCATCACTCCACATATTCAGTGCTATTTCTATTAGCGTTTAATAAAAATAATGTTTATATAGATAAATTAGCATTGACATTGTATAGGCACGTTGAAATTGATTTTGATACCCACAACTGCCGTCATTCACTATAATATTAAGTAATAACAATGAAATTGAATGAATAAAAAAATCAGTCTCGTGCATGTAAAAAATAAAATATTTGAATTTCGCAAAAATATACAAATTTGAGTTAAACAAGTAAATGGCTCTATATTTTGTGATGACGCTTATTATTATTACAAACTATTATGACATTAGAATCAAATAGGCTTTTAATCCATTTTCATTGTCTTTTTCATTAAAAAATTCAATTGTTGGTTTCAATACCGGCATCGTAGTTTATCATACTTTTTAAAAATGGTTACGAAATATTTCTTTTTCTTTTTCTTTTTTTAAAAATAAATAAATAATAACAAGTACCATTTAAAAAACTGTGTATAAGAAAAAGCGTGCATATACACTATAGTCATGACGAAAGCGACACATAAGAAGGAAAAATTTATATATAGAAAACGCGATGAAAGCATGTGAAAATAGTTTGAGTCGCTCATGCCTCCACACAATCTCTCTCTCCACTTCTTTGAAATACGTTCAATAATAATGTCGTATTTTCACCCCATACTCTTTACATTATAAACGCCACCACCCGCTCAATGATATTAAACTTATCACGCGTAAAGCTTTCAGTTTCTCTTCTTTCCTTCGTTCAATAAGAAATTGAAACACAAGTGTCTACGGCAGCAACAGTAAGAATGACATAAAACACGTTCAATTGAATTTAAAAATGAACAAGAAGAGACAGTGATGAAGAGATGATATGATGTTGATGGTAAAAGAGAATGTCCTTGCAATTTTTTTCACACACACGCTCTCTTTTTCTCTTTCTCATTTGTCTAGTTTAATTGACCGCAGATGTTTTTCCTCTTAATAGTGTTTACATTATATATTGAGTCTGTGGAGGCCAATTGTACGTTAATCATACATTTGGAGAAATTCTACATAAGACTTTTTCTAGTAAATGCTATTTTTGCGCTCTCGAAAAAAAACATCTACTTCAATTGGAATAGCTGCCTAATTGGAACTGCCTTTCTACGGGTGCGAATAATAGAAAAAAGAGGAGCAAGAGAAATATATAATAAAAACAGAAAAAATAAACTACTTTTTGCCTTTTGAGCTTGAAAAAAATAAAGAAAAATAATAATAGTGAAATGAATTGTTTCAGAAAACAGCTACTCAACATGCAACTTTTTTTTATACTACCTAGCTTATATATAAAAAGAAAGTGAGAATTTATACTTAAGCTAAAGTATTCAAAAGAGTTCATATATGCATAATATTTTGAGCTAATAAATATATAGTAAGCTAATTAAACTATAGAGTAGTTTTGTTAGTATTAAGTACCCTGAGTAAAAAACCCTTTTTTCTTATCCTCGTTTTGTGATGGAACTATATATTATTTGATTTGACATGATATTTTAGAAAATATCAATCAGTTTTTCATTATAGATTTTCACAATTTTTATTAATATTATGCAAAGTTAAGCAGCAAGAATAGAAAAAATGTTGAAAAAGAAGAAAAGTAGATAAATTAAAAGAATGTCACAAAGCAATTATCAATATTTTAATATTAAATAAGGTATAATTGTTTTTTGTTAATATATTGAAGGAAAAGGGAGGAGGACAAGGAAAAAATATGAATGTTTCAATTAAATGACATGTTTGAAATCGATAAAATATGGAGAAAAAGTGTACCTAATGAGAAGGAAAATATTTTTGTCGGAAGACTGACATTGAAATTGGAAAAAATATAAGAAACTATATGGGTATGTAATAAATGAGTAAAAGAGCTAAAACTGGCAAAGGAGCGTATGAAAAGCAAGAGGGAACGAAAGAAAAGGTTTCTCTTCTTCTCAATAGCACTTAGAAAATAATAATAAATGTCATATACATGAAATCACTTGTAATGTGTCGTAATAATTAATTAAGAAATAATCAAAATGTTTTTTGTCACACTATATTAGAATTATTCATTCGCTAAAATCAATGATTTTTGATTAAAATAAGAGGAGCGAGAAAAATAGGGAAGAATTCACTAAAATTTGTCAAAAAAATTACGTTCGGTTAGGCGAGAGATGATTGAGTCAATATCCAAATTTTCCATTGTTATTGCTATTATTTTTCACTTTTTTTAAATTCACTATCACTTATTTTGTAATTTTATATGCTTTTTGTGTAATTTGTGACTGTTTTAACCACTTTTAAAATTGAAAAAGAAAAATTTTCACAATTCAATCTGAAACTCTTTTTTTTCTTCTGTTTTCTTTTCGAGGGGATGAGCAGACTTGTTGAAAAAATTTTTTTTGAAACATACAATTCCGTTAAACGCATTAAAAAGTTTTTATAAAATATTGCATTAAATAGAAAATGATTCTATGAAGTTAGTTCATTAATATTAGAAGAAAACCAAAAAAAGATAAGTTTATTTTATAAATTTAATTACAAATTGTTCTTTATATCGGTATTTTGAATGTAAACAAAAATTTGGAAAAGAAGTAAAATTTTACAAGGGAGGTTTTTTTTTGCAAAAAACGTCTACAAAAAAAAAGTGTTTTATAACAAATTAGCAGCAAAATAGGACTTTTATTAAACTTTAAAAGTCGTATTATTGAAAAAAATCAGTCAGTACATCGAGTCAACTAATTATTAAACTTAGAAAAGTATTATTTGTACTTGAAAAATCGAAATAAATTTTTCCGTATAAAAAAATGGATCCAGAAACGAAAGAGGAATTGATGAAAAAGTCTGAAAAACGCTCTCGAAGTCGTTCTAGAGGCAGAAGAAGTCGATCAAAATCACGATCGAGAAGATATTCTCGGAGTAGATCAATCAGTCCTTATAGAGGAGGAGGGGGAGGAAGATTTCGAGGAATAAACAACCGGTAACTATGAATAATAATTTTATAAAAATGCAGAAAAAATAATTTAATTTACTCATTATAGATTCAACAGGCGTTCGCCATTTAGAAGAAACTTTCGTGATAGATTTCGACGCAGTCGCAGCACTTCTCGTGGTCGTTTTGATCGCAAAGAAAGACGACGTTATGATTCAAGACGCTCAAAAAGTGGATCTCCTTCAAGCATTCTCTATGGACAGCAACAACAACAATTGAATTATTCAAATGACGCATATAATAGTTACATCCCAAATGCTCCGCAAGCACCTCAATTTTCTGGTCAAATGGCTCAATTCAATAGTTATGATTTTCAGGCAAGTTATCCACCTCCGGCACCTACTTTTAATATGAACCAAGGTATGCTAGGAAACATTGTTTGTCCTGCACCACCTGGGATGGGCGAGAATTGGATTCCTCCACAAAACATGCAACCGCAAAATGAAACTGAAGAAGAAAGAATAAAACGTGATGGTATGTAATTTTATTCTATAATCCATATATTACTAACTATTTACTATATATTACATATAGCTGCCATTGCTGAAGAGAAAAAGAGACATAGAGAAGGTCTGATAAAGCAACGAAATCAATGCAAAAATCGATCAGAGCGAATGGAAAGAGAGTTGAAGCAATTGAAACAACAAAAAGCAGATTTTCTCGCAAGCTTGGGAAAACGCTCACCATCACCGAAATCGAACAACATCATTAAGGAAATTGACAAACTTAAGGTAAAATTTATATCGCAATACAGTTTCCTTTTCTCTCATTTTATATTTCTTTCTCTAAAGCAAAAACTTTTTTGTGTGAACTCTATTTTTTCGAATAATGTTTTATTGCACACTTAAAAGCAAAAAATTGAATGCTCAAAAACTTGATCGAGACGCACCGAATTTGAAAATATATGTCTTGTCATGACTTTGAGGATTCAGTTAAAACTTTGATACAAAAACCAAATGCTTTTTTTTCTTTTTTAGTGGATTTTAAGAGAATTAGAAAAGAATTTTTTCATAAAATGCTCATTTTGTTACGATGCCAATAATATTTCACATTTTTTTATAATTTGATTGTAATATGAGTACTTCAGATGAGACAAACTCTGATGTGAGGTCGAAAAAAAGAGAGACAACAAAATTCTTAATTTAGTGAAATTTGAAGCTTTAGACAAACATTGTTAAAACTCATTGTGAAAATTTCATGCAATACATCTCAACTATAAAAAATTATATTTGCAAGAAATTTCAAGTAGGCAATTATGTATCTCATAGTTTATAAGAAAATCACTCAAGGATTGATGTCTGGAGATGGTTGATCGGTTACTCACTCACTCTCACACTGTCTGATAGGAAGATTCGAGAAAAATTATCGATAATTAATGATAATGATTCTTTATATAAAAAATCTTTAAAGGTTTTACACATAAAATTTTACACTCTCAAATATTATGTGAATAGTCAATTCTAATTGAAAATGTCTCTATATTTTGCAGTCTCAAATTTCAACGAAATTAAAGGAAACATTAAATATTATTGAAATGTTGGATGGAATAATCAAAAAAGATTCTGATGATGAAGATGAAAAGGAATCAACACCTCAGAGAAAATCTGAATCGGATGACACTTCACCTGAACGTATCAAAAAAGAGATCTTAAAGAGCTTAGATCGAAAACGAGCAAATAAAGAGATGGAAGAAAAGTAAGATATCTAATTTTTCTATCTTATAACTATTATCTATAATGCCTATATTTCATAGGAAAGTACCAGTGGAAAAATTCAACTATATTCTTTATGATCCTGAACTTCATTGGTGCAAACATTGTCAAGTTTTTCCTGCTTCAGCTAAGGAATATTTAAATCATTTGCATACAAAAGAACATCTTGAAAAAATTGCTAATCGTGCAACAGATGCGCCATGGCGTGCAAGTTTTCAAAAACAGAGTGAAGTTCCAAGCTATCCTGATGCTCCCACCAAACGTGCTCCTATAAAAGGCTTGCAATTCTTTGAACCATCAACAGCTTGGTTCTGTAAACTTTGTGATGTCTTTATGGGTGATTCATGGTGTGTTTCTCTTCATTTGAAAAGTGAAATACATGCTGAACGTTATAATGTAAGTATATATATTTCAAAATTTAATTTTTTTTTTGTTTAATCTGCTTAATTTATATGTGTATAGAAATTATTAGAACGTGAACCCAAATTTGAAGAAAAATGGTTAGAAGCTCGTAAAAAAGCTTTAGAATTGACTGGGAAGTCAAGTGGTGACAATCAATCTATAAAAGACGAAAAACCAAGTTCTGATAAAACATTATCAGATAAAAAATCAAAAAAGAAGAAAAATAAAAAAGACACAAAGAAAAAGCGTAAGCATAGTAAAAAAAGAAAACGCGGTTCATCATCATCATCATCGTCCAGTAATTCTGAAGACAATTCCTCAAGCTCAGAGTCAGAATCTAGTTCAAGAAAAAATGATAGTGATCAGGTAGAATCGAAAAATTCGATTCGTGTTGCAATGAGAAATCTTCTTAATAAAACAGCGACAAAAGAAAATGACGAGCGAACCGGCAAATGGACAATGGTGCCCATCGATTCGAAACCAAAAGTACCACCAGCGCCTACAATTTCACAGCATGCAGCAAAAGAAATTAAAAATGACGAAAAGTTTATTGGACAATGGAACACAGTCGAGCCAGTTATATCACAAGAGGAAAAACGATTAGTCGAAAATTTAAAAGGAAAATTCAAATCACAACAAAAAAAAGAAAACACATCTGAAAAGACAGCATCAGTAAGTAGAAGGGATGAAGCCAAATCACGTAGTCGTAGCAGAGATAGAAATCGTTCTGATCGAAATTATAGAAGTAGATATAGTAGATCTCGATCAAATTCAAGAGGACGTAGATCTCGTACAAGATCAAATTCACGTGATCGTAGATTTAGACGCTATTCGCGATCTCGTTCTAGAGACAGAAACTCTCGTTCACGATATGGAAGACCAGCTATAAGCTTTCCGTCAGAACCACGACCACCAGTTAAGGAAGAGAAATTACCGACCCGCTCTTACATATCGACAGTGAAAAAAGACGAATCCTCAACCTCGTCTAGTGGATTGAATGCAGCAAAAAGAATGCCTTTCATAGGAAAAATGCCAGTATTTAAGAAGCAACTAGTAGAAAAGAAAAATGAAGATCAATCTGAAGAAAAGAAATCATCGGATGAGGAAAATCAGACTAAAAAAGCCAAGACAGAAGAAGTAACGAACGATGAAAAATGGGATGAATTGATGCCTGATCCACTTCAATTTTCGGCAATGATGAATGCAAATGTACATCAGAAGCAATTAATCAATGAAGAAGTCCCTGATGCTCCGCCAGGTCTTGATCCTGAACTCGATTCTGATCTTATTCCAAAACCAATTAGTGATGCACCTATTTTGCGAGAAGGTCCATTGCCAAAAGATTTTCAAGCTACATTAGATTTATTGTTTGATGGAGACAAACCCAAGCCTGTTGTCATTGAACCAAGTGTACCAGAAATTAAACCTGAACCATTACCTGTTGTAAACACCGATGGTCCACAAATGATTTTGCCTGAAGAATTGTCACAACATGCAATGCTGTATGGCAATTATTATCAACAAACAAGTTCCGCTGAATTAGCTCCTGTTCCTCCTCCGCCACCAATCAACTTAAACAATACTACGTCCAACGATGAAGAAAAAATTGATGATAAAAATATTAGTGCAGAGATCGAGGAAGAAAATGGCGATAAAACTAATAAAAATCAGGAAGATATGGACGATTTAGCAATGTTAGGGATTGACGTTAATGATGTTGGGAGCGGCTTTTGGTAAATATTTTTTTTATTTTTTTTCATAATTTTAGTCAAGAAAAAACCTTTGTAAACCTCTTATGTGTAAGCACGAAAAAATTATTCCAGAAAATATACATGAAATAAAATCATCATCTGAGCAAGAAAATTTATTTGTTGAGTCCTACTTCATCCTGTTTAACAGTTAGAGCATCTTTAATTTCAGCTAATGGATGCATTAA
This sequence comes from Polypedilum pembai, assembly GCA_014622435.1. NCBI lineage: Eukaryota > Metazoa > Arthropoda > Insecta > Diptera > Chironomidae > Polypedilum > Polypedilum pembai. Next base: position 15,470 of record JACWBX010001743.1, on the reverse strand, counting down.
ATAAATTGGAACATGATCGTGAAATCTTTGAAATAAAACTTCGCCTTCAAAATGGAGAAGGTTGTATTTTCTAGCTCTCAATAGCAATCCAACGACTTTGTTACTAATGCTAACATAAATGTCAAAGAGTTCGCCAAACGTAATGACTCTAAGTTCTGGGTCATTCTCGACTGGTACGCCATTTTCATAAATGATATAGCATAATTCTAGCATTTCTTTATAAACATGAACATTCGCTTTTTTTCCTCGTAATTCGGTTAAAGAACCAGCTTTTGGTCTTCCATAGTCTTCTACTTTTAATTGCTTAGGATTTTTTGATACATATGATGAACTAAAGGGATTTTCTGATTGTTTGCTTTTTTCTTCATTTATTTTCTTATTAAATTTTTCCACCTTTGAGGAAAGAGAAGATCCCTAAAACAAGAGAAAATATATCGAATTACTCATTCTTTTTCATGGAAAATTTTTCATGAAAATTTATTTTTGATTAAATCTACTTATAGATGAAAACTTACTCCCATAAATTTTATTGATGATGATTTATCTTTGTTATCACTCATTTTGCGCTCACGAACAATTGTTAAAATGAATAAACCAAAATATTTGGTAGAATTTTATATTGCGATTAAAACGAATTGAGATTTTTCTTTAAACTCATTTCTCATCTCTCTTTTTTTCTACTCTCTGCCACCACATGGCTCGTATAAGAAGAAAAAAATACTAAAATAAAAAGAAAAAAGATATTATCGCAATTTGATCATTGAAATTCCTATCAAATATTAAACACTAAAACATTATGTGCTCAGCACCAAAACAATAAATTTAAAATAATATTTCTAAAAATGTGCTAAAAGTTGAGCTTTATTGATTATTTTTAAACAGAAAAATAATAATAAAAATGGACAATAATAATAATCATTTATTTAATTCTTAGACTATGTTCATAACAACAATGATACATGAATATTTATGATGTTAGCCTAGCGGCTTTAAATCAGTTACGTTCAGTGAGTAAGAAGCTTTTCGGCCAAGAACATGAATATCGTAACGCTTTTCTGCTAGTTAATTTCTTAATAAGAAAAATTAAATTAAATAAAATTATCGATTTTGATATTTTACATGAAAAAAATTGTAAAAATCAAAAATTATAAAGAAATAGAAAGATAAACAGAAATAATATAATACAATGAGTTAAGTTGAAAAAAAAATATTACATGTAAACAGATAATATTCATAATGAATAATTTGAGTGTAGGTGGAAAATCAAAGAGATAAAATATGCAATATCTTGTAATATTTTTTCTCATTGCTGAAACTAAAATTGTGTAAGTATATTAGTAGGAACACAACAATGAATATGACATAACAGCTGTTAGATACACATATAAGTTAGTCATTCACAAAAAGCTCAACACAAAAAGTTGTCTTGCATCGAGTCTTGTGAAAGGTCAACAGCATTTTTTTGCTTTCACTTTCATTTCATACTATATTGAAATTCCTCTACTTCTAATAATACAATTAATTTTTTGCATAATTCTATTGCAATTGCATACTGGTTGAGCAGGAAATTTTTCTTGTCACATGTTAAATAATAGTTCTAATTCACAAAACAATATGTAATGTCATGCTCTCTCTTTTTTTTGTATCTCTTTTGTTCAATGATACTTATGCTAAAAGAACAAGTTTTTGTGACATTGAATTGAAACAAAAAAGACTTATTGTTACTTATAAACAGTTAAATAAACAAAATTATTAAAAGTAAATAAGGAACAATAAATTTATTTTTATAAATTTTTTTCTTAATTATAAGACAATAGCGCATTTAATAATAATTTAAAAGTTATGAAAATGAATTTTGCCTAAATCACTTAAAAGGCTTAAATTGTAATTTCCAAAAGAATATTTAATGGAAAAAATTTCCTTGTCTCTTATCATTTGAGTCATTTTGATTGTTTTACATTTCCGCACGTGAAGTACAACAAGCCTATTTATTGCGTGTTTAGTGATATGAAAATACTTCTAAATAAATAATTTTGCGATTCTGATAAACAAACGGGAGAAAATTTAAGCGGGAGAGTGAAGTGTAGAAGTCCTGTTTTAATAGAGAGGAGCTTATTCTCTGTGAGCCGAAAAAAAATGAGAAATAAAATATAGACAGAGCGAAAAATCAAGTTTTTTCTGTAAGAAAACCAAGACAAGAAACAATTTTAAACAACATCATGGCAATATTGGTTTCTTCTGTGCTGCGATTCAGTTGTTACTTTCACTCGTAACGAAATAGATCGAAAATCTAAAGACAATTCAATAACTTTTTCATTTTATTTTTATTTTTCTGTGTTTTCTCTTTACGTGGCTCAATTTTCTGTTGTGTTTATTTAGTCAATTAAAATATATCGCAGTGTAAAAGTGCCATTTTTGATAAAAATGATAAGTTTTGAAAATTTAAAAGAAAAATTAGCGCGATATGGACAGGATCATTTGCTTAATTTTTGGGATCAGTTAAATGATGAAGAGCGCAAACATCTTGTACAAGATATTCAAGAGCTCGATCTCGAGGAAATTCAGTCTTTCTTTAAGCGTGCAACTGCAACGCTTGAAGAGAGTTCAGCAAAGTTAGATGATCGAATGGAGGCCATTCCTGAATCAACTTTTATGTCAATAACTCGAACTGACAGCGAAAAATTGAAAGTATATGAGCAAGAAGGTAAAGTTTAATGTCAATACACACTCTTACATCATTATAAATTGCTGTGATTTATTTACCTAGGTCTTACACAAATCGCAAATAATCGAGTCGGTGTGCTGCTAATGGCTGGTGGACAAGGTACTCGTTTGGGCTCAACAAATCCAAAAGGAATGTACGATATTAAATTGCCATCACGTAAATCGTTATTCCGAGTGCAAGGCGAGAGAATAAGGAAGTTGCAAGAGCTTGCAAAAAAATTGACAGGCAAAGAAGGCAATATTATTTGGTATATAATGACAAGTGAACATACCATGATTCCGACTCGCAAGTACTTTAAGGAAAACAATTACTTTGGATTGAAAGAAGAAAATATCTTGATGTTTGAGCAGGGCAGTTTGCCTTGCTTTGATTTTGACGGAAAGATATTGTTAGACGAAAAGCACCGCATTTCAAAGGCACCCGATGGCAATGGTATGTGTATACATATAATTTTTCATAATAAATTCATGAATATTAATTTCATATATATATTTTTCTTCCTATAGGAGGTATTTACAGAGCGCTTCGTGATATGGGAATTTTAAATGACATGAATCGTCGTGGAGTTTTATATTTGCATGCACATAGTGTTGATAATATTCTAATTAAAGTCGCAGATCCAATTTTTATTGGCTACTGTGCAAAACAAAATGCTGACTGTGCCGCTAAAGTCGTGGAAAAATCACATCCGAATGAGGCTGTTGGTGTTGTATGTAAAGTTGATGGAAAATTTCAAGTTGTCGAATATTCAGAAATTACACAGAAAACTGCAGAAATGAAGAGCGATGATGGTCGATTAAAATTCAATGCTGGCAATATTTGCAATCACTTTTTCCACGCCGATTTTCTTAATAAAATTGGTTCTACATATGAAAAAGAGTTGAAACTGCATGTGGCTAAAAAGAAAATTCCATTTATCGATAATTCAGGCAAGAGAATCACTCCTGAGAAATCAAATGGTATCAAAATCGAGAAATTTGTCTTTGATGTATTCGAATTTGCTGAGAATTTTGTGACTGTGGAAGTAGCTCGTGAAGTTGAGTTTAGTGCGTTGAAAAATGCTGACAGTGCAGGAAAAGATTGTGCAACAACAGCAAGGAATGATATTTATAATCTTCATAGAAAATATATTGAGAAAGCTGGTGGAAGCTTTACAGACAGTGTTCAGGAAGTTGAAATTTCCCCACTTATCTCATATGCTGGTGAAGAACTTGAATCGATTGTAAAAGGCAAAGTTTTTGATACTACAACCGTTCATTTAACATGTCCAAGTGAAATGCCTATTAAGAATGGTCACTTATAAAGTGTCAATTTTTTCTAATGTGTAACATTCCTTTACAAAAGCAAAACATGAATATTCAGAACAACCATTATGCGATCCGATCGTACTTTTTACCAATTAACAATTCCTCCCAAATCTCTAATTCCATTTTTTAAATAAACATTCAATAATTTTCAAAAGCCAACAGTTATATAAGTGAAAGAAACATTCGTGTTGTTGCAATTCTCTATGAGTGACTTATAACATATATAGGAAATATCGTCAAAAAAAAGTGTGGAACAACAAAAAAATAACTGCACAAACGAAAGAAATAGTACTACATATTACATTATATATTTAATGAGAAATTTTATTCAATCTTATTGAATGACGAAATATACACTTTATTAAAGTTGTTATAAACTAGTAACAATAAGAAATGTAATTTGGGAAGGGAGCAATTGCAAAAAAATGTGATCTATTGAGTGCAGAAAAGAGCGAGATTGCGAAATGTCGGAACATTTGAGACTTAAGATATTATTACCATTATTATTATTATTTTTATTTTATTTTACTAAAGTTATTATAGTTTTTTTTCGTTAGTTAAGAAATACAAAAAGTATGAAAATAATCTCATTTTATTATAACCTAGTGTTGCAACTCTTCGAAAAATGTTCTTTATAAATAATTTCACTTTTCATTTCACTGTTGTCTCTATCATGATCTGACTTCATTTTATTGAATGTTAATATTTTATCAAATATAGAAATATTATGTTAACAAAAACATTATTTTTTTATTTCTCTTGTATCATTGTTTCCGTAAAAGTAAAAAATATCAAAAGAATAGTAAGAAATAAAAATCATAAAAGAGAATATTAAGTAAGCAAAATAGACTATAACTGGATATATGGTGTTGGAACTCTTTTAAAAAATAAAGAATTATACAAAAAAGTTTAGGCACAAAAAGCTTTTGATCTTTTGATATTTACAGCTGAATCGTTTTGATGATACCTATTCATATTTGAGAAAAAAAATATCCACACGACACATTGAATAATTTTTAAATCTCACATAAAACTTATACATCAAAAGGTCAATGAAATTATTGAATATTTATAAATGAAATGAATTTGAGGATTGGCTATAATTAATTAATAACGATAAATGTTATTAAGGAGAAATCTTAATTTTGTTGTATATTGTTTACCTATTTACTTTATGATAACCTAGGGGTTAATGCTTATATCATTTCACTTATATGTATATGTAACATATTGATCATCAATAAAATTACAAGTTCTTATTATTATTATTATTACTTTATGATATCCCAATTGAACACAATCGAACGAGCCCATGAATTCAATAATTTCCTCATATCAAATATTTTGGCTTATCATTAGTTTAATTTTCCATTTATTAAATGATTAAATGAATTATTTGGAAAAATCAATCTTTTATCATTTTTTTTTTCGTTTTCATTCTATTCAATAAACTTTTTTAACAGTCAACTTACGCACAATTTTAAATTAAATGTGCGTAGGGATATTGTTCCATCTAAAATTTAATAAACAAAAATCAGCTGAAGTTATCAAAGAATAGTTAGAATTATTAAAATTTATTTTTATAAATAATATAAAGAATGAACGTTTTGGTTCGTGTTATAAGATCACCAAGATACTTAATAAATTGCAAATATTCAACGTCAAGTGACAAAAACGCGATGGGAACTGAGACAAATGACTTCTTGAGTGATGAAGAGATTGAATATGAGGTAAGAAATCAAATTTTTGTGAAGAAAATGAATAAAGCTCAAAGTTCATTTTATTATTATTTTGTAGGTTGAAGAAATTAAAATTCCTTTGCCCTATGGACATGTAGCTGGTAAATGGTGGGGTGATAAAAGACAAAGACCTTTTTTAATGCTTCATGGGTGGCAGGATAATGCAGGAACATTTGATCGACTCATTCCTCTGTTGCCAAAAGAATATTCCTACCTTGCTATTGATTTACCTGGTATGTGATTATATTTAAACAGATTATATTTATTTATTGGTTATTCTCAAAAAAATTAAGGTCATGGAAAGTCTAGTTCAGTTCCTCATGGAACACAATATCACTTTGTTGATAATCTCATCACTATCAATCATATTATCAAAGAATATGAATGGGATAAGGTTTCTTTTATTAGTCATTCTCTTGGATCTATTCTGAGCTTCTCGTTTTCGGCAGTTTTTCCAAAGAAAGTAGATTTTATTGTTGGTATTGATGCACTCAAGCCATCAGTTTTTGAGCCTGAAAAATTTATCACTAGAATAGAAGATAATATTGAAAATTTCATGCTTGCTGATAAACGAAATAGAGAAATGTCTGAACCACCAGCATACGCTATTGAGGATATGGTTGAAAAATTGTGTAAAGGAACAAGAGGCAGTGTTACAAAAGAATGTGCATCTTATCTGCTAAGACGTAACGTAAAACCATCAGAAAAGCATCCAGGAAAGTTCTATTTTTCTCGTGACAGTAGATTAAAGTTCAATTATGGACCTACATTTTCACAAGAACAGTCAATTGAATTTGCTAAACGTATAAATATGCCCTATTTATTCATTAAAGCTAAACAGAGTCCTTATTATGAGAGAAAAGAATATCACATGGAGGTTGTAGAAGTTTTGAAAAAGAGTAATCCTAATTTTGTGTATGAAATCGTTGATTCGACACATCATCTTCATTTAACAGAACCAGAAAAAATTTCGGGACTAATTAGCGATTTTATTTTAAAGTATAGAAAACCAGAAGATAATTAAACTAATTTTTATTCTGCCGTTACAATGTTTTTTAAATAAAATTCCATACTAAAAATTTTCAGCAATAACCAGTGTGTCAGTGTCATAACGTAGATTAATATTTTCATTTTCGCAACTTGCTTGTTATTTTACTTTTATAAGAAATAGTAATATTTTTTGTGTGAAATAAAGATGAAATATTTAGTAAGAGGGCCACGTCGCATTTATAAATATTTTTATTCCAATACAAATGAGATAAAGTCTCGAAAAAATGATGAACCAGAGCCTTATGATTTGCTTACTGATCAAGAAATAGAATATGAGGTAAACATACTATTGCAGTGTAAAGTCCACACTGAATTTTATCTCGATTAAATACAACTCAACTTGAACAATAGGTTGAAGAAGTTCGAATTCCTTTACCATTTGGTGGTCAATTATCTGGGAAATTTTGGGGTGATAAGTCTGTTAGGTGAGTAATTAAAGAAAATGTAGGAAGCAAATAAGTGCTAAAATAACATAATTTATGCTTCCAAGGCCAATCGTTTGTATTCATGGGTGGCAAGATAATGCAGGAACATTTGATCGACTCATTCCTTTATTACCTAAACAATTTTCCTTTCTTGCTATTGATTTACCTGGTATGTGATTATCTCTAAAGAAATTATATTTTTTTATTCGTCATTCTCAATACAATTAAGGTCATGGATTAAGTGACTGGATTCCAGATGGTAAATTTTTAGAATTTTTTTTAAGTTAATGAAGTTTTAATGAAATAATCATTTTAGGTATGCAATATCACAATGCGGCTGATAATTTATACGTTCTTCATAATTTAATGAAAGAATATAATTGGGATAAAATAAGCCTAATCGGACATAGTATGGGTTCAATAATTGCTTTCGTATTCTCATCGATATTTCCAAATAAAGTAGATTTTGTAATCGGAATCGATGCACTTAAACCTCATGTTCACGATCCAGTGATGGTTGCTCAAATTTTAGAAGACAGAATCGAAAATTTTATGCTTGCTGATCAACGAAATCATGAAAAAAGTGAGCCACCTGCATATGCTATTGAAGAAATGGTGGAGAAGCTTATTGATGGAACTGCTGGAAGTGTGACAAAAGATTCTGCGCAATATTTGTTGAAAAGAAATATCAAACGTTCAGAAAAATATCCAGGAAAATTTTATTTTGCACGAGATAGTCGCTTGAAATACAGTTTTATCTCAAATATCTCCCAAGATATTGCTGTGGAACTAGCAAAAAGAATAAACATGCCTTACATGTTTATTAAAGCGAAACAAAGTCCTTATTATGAGAAAAGAAAATACCACGATGAAATAGTTGATATACTTAAACAAAATCCCAAATTTGAATATCATCTAGTCGATTCAACACACCATTTACATTTAACTGAGCCTGAAAAAGTTTCAGGCATTATAAGTGAATTTTTAATGAAGCACAAAACACCGCAAAGTAAATTATAGGTTGCATCTATTTTATAAATATCCAATTTATTATTAAATTTTAAAGCATTCCAAATATTGCAGTATATTGCTTTAAATTATTTCCATTTATAATACTAAACATGCAATGACAGAATAAAAAGAAATGTCTTGCTCTAGAAAAGGAAAATGTATTTAGAAATTTTATGCAAATGATACTTCTAATGGCATGGGTGTCCTTTTAGTGACAATCACATTATCTACTATTTTCTTTTGATTTTAATATTTTTAATAAAGTATTTTTTGCTCATAAATTTTTAAAAATTTTTTCCATTTGTTAACAAAATGTCCATCATATAATAGAAGAAAAATTTTAAAATACCAAAATTTTTGTTCTACCAAAGCTTTGGACATCGTTTCCAATCATGCTTCTCTTTTGAATTCCAATATTCCCCAGTATACTTCCACACCGGTGTATCACTATACTCGTCATTTTGTTTCTTGAACCAAGCTGGTACAACATCCTTGCCCTGCTTCCTTCTCTCACGTTGAATCTCTTCGAGTCTAAATTTTTCTTTATTACTTTCTTCCCACAAACCATCCTCCATTAATCGTTGGTCAGGTCTATTTCGTGAGTCCGAAGGCGCAACATTATTTTCCGGTTCATTTAACTGACATGCGAAAATCGTGAAATTATAGTACTTATGTGAATCACTTGGTGGCAATCGTTTTTTCCATATTTCAATCGCCTTGTCCGTTTCGTATTTATCATTGCCATAAAATGAAGTGACTTGTGCTATTTCCATAAACTCATTCCATCGTCCATTTAGAACTAGTTTAATATTGTTTACAGGGTCATTGACATGTCCTTTAATAATTCTTTGCGGTTGCTTGGAAAAGAATGTTTGTGGAACGTAAGTCAAAATAGACTGCCATCCTTCTGCTTTCTTATGACCAATTATTTTCACATCACCGACAATATCGACATAAATTTTACCAAATATTATATTGTATACAGCAAAATTTGGACGGTTGAAGACATAGCTTGCACCATTAGTATCAAAATCGATTCGCGAGAATGCGGTTGGAATTGCGCTAATATGTTTACCACGAAATTTTGAGTCCATTTGTAATTGCTGACTAATACGCCAACCATGCTTGGATTCGGTGTATTGGGCTAAAATTGGTGGATGATGAGAGACTTGCTCGCTAATTAATTTCCATCCCATATCGTTTATTCTATCGAATTCATATGTCTAAAAATAAACTCATATAATTTTTTCAATTAAGAAAATTTAAGATTGATTTTACCTCGCCTAAAAGAGGATTAAATGGCTTAGCAACCCTTTCAGAACATGTGGAATAAGTGGCCATTGAAAATGCTGTAACATAAGCTAATTGCTCGCTAATGTCTTTACATTGTGCCGCTTTATCAAGTAATTCTGAGTACTCAAAGTCCTCCGCACCTCTGTAAAATGCAGAAGGAAATGACTCAAAGAATCATTCAATGATAAGAGAATTTATTCAATACTTACCGTTGTAACATCGATATGGGTTCATTAAAATGTACAGGTAATGGAATTTTCGTAAGATCTTTACCAATACAGTTCTTAAGTATACCCCAAAGACTTAATGAATGATTTGGCTTATCAGGAATTCGTGTTCTTCTATTTGTGCCAACTTTTACATTTCCATTCATATGATCTGCGTTCTTTTTATCATTTTTCTTATTGTAATCCATAGTTTGCGTCAAATTTTGGTGCCCTTTTATCATTCAACTATACTTTCTGTTGTTTACTCTCACACGCTAAATGTGTGTGCCTACACAATTCAATTTAATAAAGTGAAAGGCACCTGTTTAATGAAATAGAAAAAAAGAGACGGAGAAAAAGGACAAAGACTTAATTATTTAGGTCATCGATCAACATAAAATAATGAACTTGCAGAATATGAATCATAAACATACACAAAATTTGCTGATATGAAAATATAATGTTCGTTTTCAATATAAACGTGAACACATAATTTATAAAATAAATTGTAATAAATTTTTTTGCTGATGAATATTATTTTTAAATCACATTATTACTCAAATGATTTTGTCACTTTCGTTTTTTCTCTCTCACTTTTCTTTTTACAAGACGAATAACGTCTTCCTGTAATTATGTTTTTAAGTCATTAAAATCCTTGATGCAAAAACTTTTTTAAATGCCCATTAAACTATCAAAACAGCTCATATTATTGAAAAATTGTTTTGTTTGCATGAAGGTTTAAAGTTTTTATTTTTACAAAAATAACTCTAGTAAAATATTTAAGCAAAAGAGACTTATGTGATATTTTATCCTATGACATTGTCGAAAAAAATAGAAGGAACTTTGATTGTCTACTTTTTTAATGTCTTTTGTTTAAAATTGTGTGTGATTCATGAAAAATTAATTAAGAACATTTTTGATGGGTTTTGGCTTTTTTGTACTTTTAAGTAAAAATAATTTGATCTCAAAGACTCAAGGTTGTCGAGAGGTGACAAGCGTGCAAAAAATAATTTGACAAAATCATATTCAATTATCTTATTTAAACGTAAACTTTTTCATATCATATGATTTCAGCAAAAATTTTCACATGGGTTAAAAAAAACTCGAAAATTTGTGTGACACAAATAAATCTAAAATTATTTTAAGACTCTTATCTCACACTAACATGATAATGCATTAATCATCCATATGCACACAAAGAATCACTTTTAAATCATGATAAAACAATAAAAATGATATCGTCACTCGCAATAAATCCGTTTACTAGATGAAAAAAGATAATTAAAACACCTGTTTTGGGTTTACTTACTGAAAGATACTGTAAGCAAAATAGGAAATAATTTATTTGTACTTTTGACGGAGTCGAATAATTGAAAATAATTAGAAAATAATATTTGCTAGGATTTTTCTCACTAGATCACTAAAAAATTTTCATACTTTTGTATATGAAAAATCAAATTAATTTAGCATTGATTTAAATTATTTACTTTTCTGTGTTACTTCTTTGTATTACTAACAAATAACAACTGAGTAGAGGAAAGAAAAAAAGTATGAAAAAATTATATGTGTGTACTTCTACTATAAAGTACGTTCATACATAAATTTTTTCCTTATCACAAGTGTTTTTCGTGTGTATAATGATAGACAGAGGGAAAACAACTCTGTTGCAAAACCAAAACATCTAAAAATGTATACCAAAATTAAAAAAATATATTTTTATTTTTTTAAATATTTCATTCTTTTATAATATCTATAAAAAAATAAACAACAAAATTTAATTATGTTCACGTTAAGTCGTTTATAAAACTTAAACAAAATTCTAAAACTTTTTGTCAAAACTGTTTTCCCCTGGTGATAGATGAAAATTCTTCATAACAGTAAAATAAAATTAAAAAATGTGTTTTTGATTTTTAAACTCGACTGAAATCTGTTAAATAATGGGTCAGTAGTTCAATTAGATTATAATGATTATAGAAAGCAAATATAAAACTTCATGTATCGGATTCAAATTTACAAAAAAAATATTTTGAACAGAACAAAAGTTTTTTTTTTTCAAAAAACTAGATTCTTTCAATTCAGTAGTTATCATCATCTCTTGGTTATTGAATGAAATCATAAAAATCTTTAAAAATAAATATTATTTTTTGTTAGAAAAGTCTTTAAAAACTTAAACATCATTACGTTCGAAATGTTTTTACGTACGCATTGAAAACCATATAAAAGTTATTATTATTTCTGTTTATTAGTAAACTTTAAAAAAATCGTTATTAAGCAATTTTTTGTAAATATTAAATTTATAAAATCATACTTTGACAACAGTTATTCATTTGATTACATTAATTTTATAGATTTAAAATTTATTATATACTCAAAGAGAAATTCACAAAAATGGCAAAAATGATTTTTTTAGGAATGAACTTATAAAATATGAAAAGAATATTTTTAATGTTTACTAAGAATGTTTGATATAAATTTCATATTTAATTTAAAAAATTGTAATAATAATTTTTATTGATAATAAATATTCATTTTACTTATCAGAATGAACGAATTTCATTATTGTTAACATTTGATATCCAATTTTCATAACGATAAAATGTAAATTAAAAAATTGACTTTTCTTTAAAATAAAACTGATTTTCCGGCTAAATAAAAACTGAGTTTTAGAATCGCTGTTTAACATAAAAGACTCTACTGTTCAATGTTTCTTTGAAATTTATTTTATAATCCTAGAATTTCTCGGTAATTTAAATTTTATTTAAAATGAAAATTTGAATAAAAAAAGTATAAAAATATTCAAATAAATAAATCTTAAGCAAGTGTTGAATGAAATTCAATGTTTTTACACAATGTTTCAATGCTTTATTAATGTTTTTACAATTCTCATTTCAATTCCAAAATTTCCAATGTTTTACATTTTTCATTCAATCGTTAGTCTTTTGTTGACTGTCATTTAAAACACACATTTTTAGTACTTAAGCTAAAGATAAAAAAATAATAATTTGACTTATCAGAAAGGAATTGAAGTACTGCAGTTAGTTGTGAAACAGAGGAAATACAAGTTTTCGATACATATCACTCTAGAGAAAATTGCTAAAAATCATCTTTTTTTGTTTTATTCCTTTTTATCGAATCCGTAAAAAAAAGTTTTTTTGTGTTGCTATCGATTTTTCTCTGTTGCTATCGATTTTTCTCTCGTTTTCCTAGTTAGGCACATACAATATTTTTTGTTGTGTTCCGTATATGACATTCTTAAGATACTAGTGATTATGATAGTAAATTTATTTTTTTATTTACAAAAATAAGACAGATGCTCTTATTTTCGTGTTAAAGGAAATTAGTGATAAGATATCGAGTATAAAAAATACTTGAAAGAAAAATATTTTCGCTGTGCAATATCAATAAAAAAAGAAAGCAAATAAAACCGTGTGTGATTTTCAACACAATCTCGCGCTAGGAAGTGGTAATAATTGCAAGAATCAAGTCATAAGTAAAAGAATAATGTTAATGGGAGAAGGAAAGAAAGAAAGCGACTCATGAGTGTACTATAAAACTGTAAAAATCAACAATTTTGCCGAAGTATAGGAAACATACAACAAATATAGATATATAAAAAGCAATACTTAAAAGAAAGAGAAGGTAGAAACGCGAAAGAAGTAGAATAAGAAGAGACTCATCATCATCATTGAACTGGACGTGGCGAGATTTGTTAAAGAAGAGAATATACACACAACATAGCACAATAAACTAGCACAACAATAACAGCACAAAAACAGGTAAGAGGCAAGAATGTAAAAATGAAATAGAGAGAGAGAGAAATTAT